>CAJQZJ010034249.1:2258339-2316819 GCA_907164525.1 Lophiomys imhausi
CGCATGTCCCTGTACAACCACTGTTTCATAGACTACAGACAGACACATGCATGTCCCTGTACAACCACTTCAGCATACTGATGAGTTTACAGATGGGTTCCTAGCTTTCTAACCCTTTTTAGGTGTTGCATTCTTCACACTCTTACTTAAGTGCTGCTCTATTATGGTAGAGGCGGTATCAGGTGAGTTCCTCAGTCACACATAGCCATACCTCTTTTTGAATACTGGTCTTACCTTCATTTCCAGTGAACAAGCACTTTACAGCTTGATGTATTATCACCTTAGCCTTGGCTAGACTCCCCACAGTGCTCTCTTATCAAGTCTTCCTATTAAAAGATTAAAAAAGCAGTGATATTGCTTGGTGTCCTATGTTTTAGGTCTTCCAGATGATCCAGATAAAATATATATGTGATGTGATTATAAATAAGATTTACATCATCATCGTAGCCTTTTTATAACAGAGAAAATTGGAAACCGCCTAAATGTCTAGCAGTGAGGGATTAGTTAAATAAACGATGATACATTTCCACAATGAAATGCCTTGCAGCCATCAGGCCATCAGGGATGACGTGAGGACAATGATGACCAGAGATGTTCAAAACATATTAACTTCAAAAAGAATGTTTTAAGGCAATATGCTTAATATATATACATTAATGCCTGTGTATATAAAATACATACTAATAAATTACATAATGTTTTTAAATACAGAACTATTATCTTTTTTAATAAAATAGAGAAAACCCATTTTTAAATGGGGAAAGTACACCATGATTTTAATGAAGATTGTGCCCTAAGTGGTATATTTCCAGATGATTTTGCTTTCTTTGCTTTTCTGTATTCTCTAAAACTTACTGAATACATACAATAAGACTATGTTGTTTTAATTTTTAACTTGTAATAAAAATATTTTAAAGAAATAACTCAAAAACATCTAGCTACACACACACACACACACACACACACACACACACACACACTAATTTTCTACATACACTTTATGTCCTGTGCCCTTGAGTACAATGGGAGGAGGAAAGTCTCTATTTCTAAGATCCCACATGTATTGCTGTACCTCATAACAACCCCATTATCAAGAGTACCTTTGACAATCCCTAAATTACCTAAATTGATGGCAGAATTTTATGGCCAAGTTAGAAAGGCCCAAGCAAAAAAAAAAAAAAAAAAAACCAACAAAAATCTGCACTGCACTTGTCTTTGTTCCATGAGGCATTATCAGCTCCCTGACTCACCTCCATATCTAAGAACTTTCAATTCCGTGCCTGTGCCAAGAACAGGGTCACTCTGCTGTGTGACTCTTTCTAAATCAGTAAGAGCAGAGCCACACTAAGACTCAGTTCTTTGTGGCAAGAAAATCTTTCTTCTTGGATGCCTGATGTGTTGCTCGTTATGCAAATGGGAAATAAGCAGTAGACCACCAGGTCAGATGCACAGTGTGGACAAATAATTGCTGGGGGAATTCTCGGCTCAGCGAATTAATCGAAAGCCCAAAGCTTAAGATGTTTGTGTCCAGTACAGATCTGGCTTGCTGGGACCACATAGACAAGTCACTTAAAAGTCTCTGTGTTTCATCTTAAAATAGAGATAATAGGAATGTTGACCTAGGCCCCAGGGAATTGCAAGAGACTGCTAAGTAGTTCAAACTGGATGGATCAGAGAAATAGGTGCTATTTAGGGAAAGGTCAGAAAATGATCAAAAAACATTTGAAACCTCAAAAATAACACTGATTTCATAAAACTGAGATCTACAATGGATAGCTAAATTCACAGAAGCCCAAAATTCCAGGCATACCTAAAGCATTTGTCACAGTTACAGGCCTTTATGATCCTTCTCTCGAAAGACCCAACATTCTCCTTAAGCAGTACATGCCAGTCAGTTGTTCTTTAGCATTTTGTAGCTTCTCATAGTTTACCCCAAAAACCTGCCCCCAAATGAGTCTCTGAGAAAGTTCTTGAAAACATCACTTAGTGGAAATCAAATTGTGTTCAGCAGGTAGACATTAGCACATGGTCTAGATGCAGGCTATGCTCACAAAGCACACACAAGAGCCACAGAAAGCCACCCTATAATTATGTGACTTTTCTTGAGTCACTATGAGCTTTCATGGCTTGCATTAAGACTACAACAAGAATAATTTGTGGTAGGGGTGTTTCTGGACTCCTTCTCGTTCCTCAGTCCATTCTTGCTGGGCACACTGTTCTCCTACAATCAGAAGCCAGGCAACTCCACAGCTGCAGTCTAGTGACACATGTTGCTGCCAGTTCAGCAAGTCCATCTACATTGTCAAACAGGCAGATGATGACTTGATAACTTCCAGGGTTAAAGTCACAAACACAGTCACCATCTCTTGTTTAATATATGCTCCTCTAAAGTGGGAACTTCTGAAGAAGCCAAAGAAGAATTCAGTGTAGAAATGACTAATTAAATTATGTTGGTTGACATTTGTAGAAATAATTAATTAAATTGTTAACCAATATTTAGATTATATTTAATTTGTTCGGCGATTGTTAATCCTTAACCCAACATTATAAATGAGCACACAGACACCACATGGACTTTTAAAAATTTATTTATTTATTACTTCAGGTTATATCTCCATCACAGTGTCCTCTTTCCACCCCTCCCAGTCCCACCCTCCCACCTTCTACCCCCTATCCCTTCCATCCCACTCCTCTGAAGTGGAGTGTCCCTACATAACAGTACCTCACCCCAGTTCACCAGTCATATGAGGGCCAAGAGCCTCCTCATACACTGGGGGCCTACAAGGCAGCACCACTAGGGCAAAGTGTCACACTGACAGGAAAAAAAGTCTATGTTCATGTTCCCTTTGGTGTATTGGTTGTAGTATAGTTATCCTGTACAATATGGCTAAAATCTTACTATAAGTAAATAGATGCCATGTGCATCCTTCTGGGTCTGGGTTAGCTCACTCAGGATGAGCTTTTCTAGTTCCATCCATTTGGCTGCAATGGATTTTAAAAAGCCTTGGCCTGCATTGTGCAATCTTAGCCCATATAAGCTAGCTCTTAATTCTATTCCCCAAATATGATCCCATATATACATACGCCCCCTGGGCTGTTATTCCCCATGCTATGCTGATGTTCCAGGCCACATGGAGTGATGTTTTCTCTAACCCATGGCATGTGTTCTCCTTCTTGGCTTCTACTCTTGGAAGCTTCTCTACCTAAGGCTTCTCTGATTCAGAAGTCCATGCACCTTAGTCCACCTGCCTCTGTCTTTGCCCAATCTCAGGCCTCAGCATTTATTTAACCAATCAGAGAAAGTAACAGGCAGCAAGCAGGCCTCTGGGACCAATTAATTAATATTTAGAATGCATAACATCACCCCATCAATTCTCTCCTTTTGTCTAATAAAAAGGCTAAAATTTTTAACTCATATAGTAAAAATAGTAAGAACAAATATTAAACAATCAAGAAAACCATATATAAAAGTTACACACATAATGTTTAGCCTATTTGTAAAATCAGGCAATCTTGAAGAAGAAAAAATCATCTATGTGTGTCTAAAGTTCTGAAACTAAATATTTTCTATCTTATCCTATATTTATAAACCTAAAGATTTCATTTAGATTTGAAAATACTGTTTTAAGTTCTAGACAACTCAAGTTCAATTGAAATTTTATATCTATTATGTTTTCAAGCCCATGAAAGACAAAGGAAGGGATAAGGTTTTTATTTGAGTGAGTAGAAAGTATATGAAAGCAGCTTCCAAAATGAAAAAAATGACAGTTTGCTGCCTAGACAGTCCCACATATCTCTTGGTACTGTTGGAGCATCATCTTCAGCCTTCTGGACAATCATATCTCACAAACATAATTGTGCAGCAGGAAATAAGAAGGATTTTCCCACTCTGTCTCTGCAGAATCAGCCCATAGATTTACCAGCATTTAATCTCTGGTCCATCTTTCAACTGTATTAGTCTGCTGAGAGAGCAGGGGTATTTTTGCCCAGTAGGAATTATCTCCTGATGGAGATTTCTTTTTGATGCTCATTGTCTCCTTCCAAGTCAAATGGGAGCTGTCAGGAGCTGACTGTCTTAAGTCAAACAATTCTTAAAATAATAAAAACATCTTTAAATGGCAATTTCTGTACACCTCTGGGAGTTTTGAAGACATCTATTGATTTATTTATAAATCTATCTGTCTATCTATCTATCTATCTATCTATCTATCTATCTATCTATCTTTCTTTCTATGTTTGAAAAAGCAAACTGTATCTTTTTAACCATTTACTATATGTCTAACTTAGTAAGCCTATTTTGTGATAAATTAAGACTAGTATTTGACATGACCAGGAGCTTGACTGGCCAGCCATCAATCTGTATTACCCAGACTCCTAAGTAGATTGTAATTAGCAATCTATAAAAGGATTGGAAGTAAACCTGTACTTTTAAATGAGTTGTATAGGCACAATACCTTATGAGTAGAAATATACATATATGTGTATCAAAATATAAAAGTCTATACCAATGTATAGATTATAACCTTATTTTGAGAATAACAATAGCTTAAGTTTCAAAGCAGATTCAAAAATCTACCCTTATATCTTATCATGTCTGTATTATATACCCATTATTCAGGGCTGTATTTCTGCCACCTAGAATTTCTAGCCTTAAAATATTTCAAATTTTTAAGAGAATAGCTGTTCTCCTTATATTTGATGCTGTTTATTGTATCATATAATACTCATGTCTACCTAATAAGTGATTCAAAGAGTAATCTTTGAAATCAGAATTAAAAATTAAAGAATAAAAAAAATAAGATACTTCCATTCTGCTGCTTAGCCAAATGCCCCAAAACAATCCCCTTACCCATAATGTGAAGATAGTACAATTGCTGGAAATGTAAAGGGTCAGAGATGAGGCATATGAATTCTTACTAGCATACAAGAGTTGCTAATGATAACTATTATTCTAATCACTGTTATATCAAGTATTGCTTTCTTCATTTGATAACACACTCAAAGAGATTAAATGACTGGAATGATCTGTTTTAAATCCAGGAATCCTGTCTCTAAACCATAGTTTGTGTTACTACTGCTTACTTCTTTTCTTTTTGAGAAACAAGGCAGTTTTGAAAAAACAAAATAAAGTCTCAAATATCTGCTCCAGTTGTCTGTACATCTACCCACCCACATGCAGAAAGCTCAACACTGCAGTCAGACACATGGAAATAAGTTCTTCCTTTGTCCAAAGCAACACTGTGTGGTTCTTAGGGTGAATTCTGTCTGTCCCAATCCCACAGTACCAAAGTTTACCATGGGACTGGAGAATGAATTCCTTGGCACCAAGCACAAGAGAGAGACAGCGAAAGTAATCATCCCCTCCTCCCCTTTTGTTTCTTTCAGCAGAAAGGCCATGACCTCTGTGACCCTCAACCCAAAACTATAGCCCAAGGCTTGGTGTAGTTAGGGGGTTGAGTGATATAAGGAGGGCTGATAATGTTAGAGAAAGATGAACTAGGAACAGAAACAAAGGCCAGTAAACAGAGTGAAAGAAGCTGGGGGGGGGGGCGTTGGAAACAGAGAACAAGGCGCAGAAAAAGGAATGGAGAAAGATTGAATAAATTGTTTGCTAGTGCTGTTTAGCAAAATCAGCTAAACTTGGCTTTCAAAAAGTTTCACACAAAATCATTTTCACTGATTATTTTTTGGCACAAGAAATTTTGTAAATTTTGGAAAAAAATCACAATGTGACACAATTTGCTAAAAATGCCATTCAACACAATTTGATGTAAACTACAGAAATTTTATTATAATTCATTAGAAAAACCTAAAAATGTGATAGTGTCCTGAAAACTTGGGTCAGAGCCACAAGAATCACTGGCAGACATAATCATGCATAAGAACCAGGCACTCTGTCTCATCTCAGGCAAATGTCATGTATCTTTTGTGTGGTTAGCTTCACTTGAATATCCCAGGGCAATTTGAAACCAGTTTTAGTCTTACAATTTGTTTTTTCTGTTTGCTTGCTTGCTTGGTTGGTTGATTTTTAGTTTTTGCTGTTTTGTTTTGTCAGACATCAAATTCTACAGTCTGTGCACATGTAGACAATCTTATACAAAATGTGTGTGATCTATTCACCAGCAAGGAAGCCATATTTGCTGCTCTAGACACTCAGGGTCTGGTTGAGATTCTTCTGCCCCATGGGTAACACTGGCCTGCACCCCAGCTTTTTGTATGGATCGAAATAAATGGAGGTTTCTCCCTCATAGAGTCCAGTGCTCATGGTATAATTCTGAGAGATTTGTGTTACCCAGTGAAAACATTACTGAATGAACATCAGAAAACCTAGAAACCTGGTGCCTTCAGAGAAAGAGTTTTGTCTCAACCATCCAAGAATGAGTCTGAAAGATAAGGAGTGCTAGAGAAAAGACAGGAAAAAAAGAACAATGGAGAAAGGGAAGGAGGAGAATAGAAGAGAAAAAGAAAGATGTAATATGGTTTCTAACAGAGAATGACTGAACTTGAACCAATTATTAACTCTTCAAAACTGTCTCTTTATAAAGGAGAATTATATGCCTCCAGACTAGTGTTACTTATAGTCAGAACTTTCTTATTAAAGAATTTTATATATGTTGTTCATAATAAACAAATTAATAAGCATTTTTCATATAATACGTTTTCATTCTTCCTTTGCCCATAGAGATAGTTAGCCCTCAAAATAGATGTGAGATTTATTTGTATGGCATTTTGTAAACTGCAAAAAAAAGCATTAAAAATTTTATACACATACACATCCTATCAGTTTTATCTGTCTGTCTCTCTATCTCTCTACCCTATCTATATTTCTATATTTATACATAGCTGTGGGTTTAGGCAAAACACCATGAAATCCTAATAGGTTTAGCCACAGAATTTAGAATTTACCATAAGAATTCTTATAACTGAAGACACAAAGCAAACTATGGAAAATATTTATAATTTATACTACAATCTAAGACTTGAGCTCTAATACATATTTAAAAATAATTTAAACAGCAAACCTTTTTAAAAAGTAAATACAATAGTTCACAGCAATGGGAGTAAAAATGACTCATAAATACATGAAAAGATGTTCAAATCACTACTACATGGAAAATGCAAATTAAATTACATCAAGATACCATATTTTACTATCAGATTGCTAAAAATCCAAAAAATTTGACAGCCCTTAAGGTTGGCAAGATTCAGAAAAATGAGAATAGTGATTCATTGCTGGTGGGACTGTAATAGGTATAATCATACTGGAAGGCAAGTTGGCAATATTTGTTGAAATTACAAATACATATACTCTTTGACTCAGCAGTTCCAATTCTAGCAGTGCATTTACAGATATATGCACACATGAGAAAAATCATGAATGTGCATGGTTATTTACTGCAGCACATTTAATAATAGCAAGAAATTAAACAGTCTAACAGTTCATCAATAGAAAACTGTTTAAGTAAACTATGGCACATCTGAGTAACAGGATAAAAACAATAAAAGAAAGTAGAAAATAAGGAAGCTTTGTATTATTATTGCCCAACAATATGAAAGAGTCAAAACTCCTTACTATGTGCTGCATTGGTCTTAAGAGTGGGAGAACAATATGTGTAGCATTTGATTATATAAACATTTTTTTTTTAGATCTCTAGAAATCTACCCAAGAAACTAATAACATAGATTATCTGTTTTAGTGTTGGCATGGAAACCAGCAGATGGGAGAATGATAAAAGAGAAACTTAGTGTGTATTTTTACCCTTGTTAATTTTTTTGAACCATGTGAATCTATTATTCACTTAAAAATTACACAAATGTTAAAATACAGCTACTATTTTTTAGAAAGATATCCATCTTATTTATCTACATTAATGAACTTCTAGCATCTGGAAGCATGACTTAGTGTCCTCACTAGTGTTTGGTTGGTCAGAAGAATCTTGAAAGTCTTACAAATGAAGTGATTTCTTTCTGAGCACCATCCCTTAAAATTTGCTGAAAACACAGAAATAGTAAGCTATAGGGCAGTAAAAATCACAGATAGATGCTGTAATGTATGGAGAGAAAATGGGAACTGTCCAGGCAGCCACAGGTATGTCATTTCTTAGTTTGGGAAGCTGCAGGCCCTGTACTTCCTATAAAATCAGATATATTTATCCCTCTCAGGTCTCTGAGGTGGTTGAAGAACAGATAGCTAGAGTCTCATAATTTAATTTTGAGTTGTTTAGGAGTCAAGAGAGTGTTATAGATCTAAGAAGATACTTTTAAAATTGTGTTACAAGTTAGTATGAATGTTGAGTCAGATATAGACCTTTAAACTCATGGAGATGTTTAGATAGTAGAATGTTAAAGTCAAGTACCAAATACATATGGACTGGTCATTGGGAATGTACGTTAAGCCATAAAACCCTCATAACTGTGGCCTAATTACCTCTGTTGTACTGTATTGTATTTGTTATTATAAGAGAAAGAGCCATTTGTTGGACTGAAAGGGGAAACTGTAGGGGGAAATAAGATATACCTTAAACTTAAAAGAAAAAAAAAAGGAAGAGGATGGGGGGTTGAGGGTGGGAGGGTGGGACTGAAGGGGGAATAGGGAGGGGACTGCGATTGAAATGTAACTTGAAGAAATAAAAAATAAAGGAAAAAAAGAAAAAAAATCATGAAGTGTTTTCCTATTTAGAAAATGTAAAAATCAGAGTAAATTTTGAACAAAGGGTAGCTGCACACTCAGCATCTAGTATTTAATTTAATAATCCCAGGCTCATTGGTAACATGTGTTTGACTTGCAAGCACAAGTACCTACATTTGATTCCTAGAATCTGTGTAAAAAGTGGGAATGGGGGTGCATGCTTATAATCCCAGTACTGGGATTGTAGAGGTGAGCAGATTCTAGGACTCACTGACCAGCCATCGTAGCCTATTGAGCAAGGACTAGGTCAGTGGCAGAATGTCTCAAAATAAATAAACAGCAGACAGTACCTGAGGAATGATTCCCAAAGTTCCTCTAGCTTCCATGTGTACATGCACATACATATGCATGCATAACCACACATGTACCTGCAAGCGCGCGCACACACACACACACACACACACACACACACACACACACACACACAATCTCCAGAAATAATTTATATCTGCTGCTAAAGGATTGTAGTTTCAATTGATAGAAAGAGAAGAGAGAAAGAAATCTAAGCCCTATAGGAAGGACAGCAGGAAAATAGTGGTGGGGAGACAACCCAGTAGCCAGAGACAGAAGTCTAGGGTACAGCTTGGAGAGGGAAAAGGATGAACAGTGAAGGATGAAAGACTATAGTGGTGGCTAGCGACATGCTTGTTTCCTGTAGATTTGGAACCTTACAGGTGAGGATCACAGAAGGTCTTTGCTCTTGAAAAGTTGGACACAAGGATTCGGGCGTTTGAATGTCAGAAATTTTCAGACTGCCTTTGTTTTATTGATCTAACAGAGTTAGTTTCTACTTAGCATGATGGGCTCGTGGCACATACTGTTCTGCATTTCAGAGTAAGATCCAATGTGTAGGAACTGTTTCATGACTTGTTTGGTTTTGTTTGTTTTCACAACAGTAAACTGGGTAACTATTTAAAGTTTACACAATTAGGTGGAACCTTACATTGTGCAAAACATGTATTTTGCGCTAGGTTTGTTGTCACATAGAATATATGTGTACATAAATATCATTTCCGAACCAGCTGGTTCACTAGAAAGCCCAATTCCAGATTCTTCATTACTCCCATTAATAGCAATTGCCTACACTGTGACATCTGCTAAATAAAACCCGATAGTAAATAGAATTAGTGAAATCAACTGTACTACTATTTTGAGCACCATTCCCAATATTCTGAAGTATTCATTGTGCCTATATCACCCAAACCAATAGTTGTTAAAAGTTAAACTATTACTCAAACACTTTAAATTGCCAACTGTGTTAAATAACACAGGTTCTTTGCTATTACCACAGCAGGTTGGTGTTTAGCATGGATAGAAGAGAATATATAGTTCTGGCAGAATCAAGACTCCACTTGCAACAGTGGTCGCCCGAGTTTTTCCTATCTGTTCTAGCACAGATTTTATGATAACTTTAAAGTGTTTAATATTATAGAAAGTCTGCAGTGTGTGTGCTGCACATATAGAAATATTTTTCTACTTGTTAAGAAGATACGATATAGTCATGTTGGAAATCTATTTACATTTTTCATGCCAGGTTCCCATAATATTGTTGTTACACGAATATATCTGGTCCCAACTATAGGGTGGCTGGTTGGCTGCCAGGATGAGAAGCAAGAGAGGCATAGAGCTGAAAACCCTGAGTTACATGCTAGAGACAAAATAATATGAAGAGCATAGGGGCCAAAATAAATGTTTTAGTGAGTGAGAAAAATAAATCAATAATTATACTCAAAAACATGATTTTTAAACACCAACTTTAATTAAATTAGCCTCATTAAACAGACATGTTAGAAATGCAGAAATAATAACAGAGCCCTGCCCTAATCCTAACTCTGGGACAATTATCTTTTTTTTGGGGGGGGGTCAGGTATATACCTAGATGATAGATAGATAGATGGATAGATAGATAGATAGATAGATAGATAGATAGATAGATAGATAGATAGAGCCTGTATCTATAGAAATGGGGGGGAATCCATAAATGAGAATCTCATGGGAGTCAAAACTAGGGCTTTAACAGTAGAATATACCAACAATTTTGTATGTTTTGGAGTAAGCAAACCTCAACTGTTTTTACAGATAGAAACTAATAAAGAACAGTCATTGCACTGTTTGCTGAAAGTATGCAATGAAGTAGCAAAACAGCCTGCAGCTGAGGCCACTTGGCATTGATCCTTTCCAAGAGTCCATCAATGGAGTGCATTCCACTCTTCCATCTTCAACCAGGAATCCCTGCCCTTACCACATTGCAGCTAGGACAGTTGTGAAAAACCATCGCTTCCATTATTGATTATTGAATACATGGAAAGGAATGTGCTCCCAATTTGTGTATATGAATCAAAACTATTTCTTTATTACAAGATATTTTAAAAGACTACAAAAGAAAAATCTTTAACATCTGTTACCAAAAATTGTACTGTGCATTAGAAGTGTATCATTGAAGGAATTTTAATAGACCTGAAAGCATCCTTGTGTACTCCAGACCTACAAATGAAAAGAATGTTCTTCAATTTCAGTATTATATCAGAAATCCCTTTCATTAGCTGTCTGTGACCACATGGCAACTTGATTTCTACCTGTTTTTCTTTTCTGGTTCAGCTGTCTAAGAAACAAGTTCTCTTGTATCTTGGTGAGTTGTGATGAATAGAGCAGTGTATGCTCCAGGCTAGACTCTGCTTCCACATAACTATATTACACTGAGTGAATGGTCATCTCTGACCTCTAAATGTCTAAATTATAAAAGGAAGCATTAAGGCAAACTATCCCTAGTGTCATCTATAGTTTAAAAACTGAAGCAATTTGAAGCCTCTTCTACAAATGTCCTGTACAATTATTACTTAGATTACTATCTTCATTATTACACATTAATACATAGCCACCCATAATGGTTAAGATGTCTTAAGAAGTACACAAGGTATTATTCTGTGGTTGATTCGATAAGACACAATGATATCTCCAGGGTGTGAGTCTGAGGAGCACTCTAGGATGCTCAGCCAAACTCATCTGAACTATCCAAAGCCCTTGATTCTGCAAACTGGGTTGCAGATCTTTAGAGAACAGGCTTTCTCACAAGATTGCTGGCACTTTCTCTTCCAATCTCAGCCAGAAAAACAGTAAGAACAGCCTTTCTCATATCATTTTGGCATTTCTGGTCTTGGTCCAGGCTGGAAAATTAAAGTGCAAAATCACTTAACTGAACATTTCACAAGGTAAAGAAATGTTCAGTTCATGCTTATCTCTTAAGTGGACAAGAGTGTCTTCTTTGTTCCCTCATCACAGACCAGAAGACAAAGAAGTACCGTGACGTACATTCTGCTTTCAAAGTTATCTGCTATATGTTCAATGCCAGAAGCAAAGCAACCCCTTCATACGCCGCTGCCAAGGACATCAGAATATTGCAAACAGGCTAGAGTGTTTATTGTTGCCAAGTGACTCAGGTGTCTCTATTTAAAACCTTGAGTAAAGAAGTCACTGAATATTTTTATTAGGAAGACAAAATGACTTCTTCATATTTCTAAGTTAACAAACATAACTATATAATGACACTTCTAAATGATCTATACCCTCATCTCATTATCCCTTGTCACTTTCATGTCAACACAATCTTTGCTCAGATTGGGGTCCTATTTACTTCATTCTATTTTGGTTTTCTTCTATCCTCATTTTGGTTTTGGCCATGAACCTGTACAAACCTCAAAAATTCATTTGCCCATGGTGTTTCATGTCAGGTTAGAAATTTTGTTCTGAAGAGAATATACAATAATTTTGGACATTCCTGTTTTTATCACTCAAATAGTTCTATCTTCAACCTATGGTTACTTCTATTTTTTCTGCAGTCTGAACTAGCTAGCATTAAGGTTTTTATGGCCCTGCTCAGAGAAAATGCCTGCCCAAAATATATAAGATAGGAAGAAAACTTTTGTGATGTTAGAAAGGGCAATGGACACAGAAGTGAATAACCAAAAAAGAAAAATAAATTACTAAATCAGACTTTATCAAAATTAAAATACATCATTTATAAAATGAAAAGATGCTGGCTGCACATAAATTACAAAGTGCTGTGTTCAAACAATACAAATAGTTCTAATAAGTCAAAGCAACTCAATGAAAAATAGAGAAAAATTTGGACAGACATTTCATAAATGAATATCTTAAATACAAAAGGCATGTGAAAATGTAGTCATCACTGGTCATCAAAGAAATGCGAATTAAAACCACAATGGGGACCTATCTCTGCCAGAATGGCTAAATTACAAAGTCCATGCATACAAAATGCCAGAAAGATGTGGAGAAATTAGAACTCCCCTGGGTTGCTGATGAGAATTCAAGGTCACACCCTTTAGGAAAAGTTTGGCAGTTTTTTTTTTTAAATGAAGTTAAACATATGTATACAACTCAGCAATCCTACCCTTAGGCAATTTCCCAAGAGAGAAGAATTCATAACTACCTGCTATATTCATACAAGTCAAATTCTTGATGGGTGGTGGGGAGCAACAAATATCTTTCAACAAAAGTTGAATAAACAACCATGGTAGCATTTACCAATAAAGAGCTTTAAAAAGAATAAACAATGGATTGTTAAATATTGATGAATCTCAAAACCATTTTGTTGACTTGAAGAATCCAGCTCCCATGAGCGCACTCCCACACCCACTAAAGCTGCTCCGTACAACATCTATAAATCTACTGTCAGGAAATTTAAATGCAGATGAAAAACAGTCTTACCTTCAGTAAAGAAATAAAAATACAAGAACACCCAGTTCTACAACCATATATGTATGCAGAAGACTAAGCTCAGAGCCATGCAGGGTCTGTGCTTGTCAAGTCAGTCTCTGCACTTTTCCTCCTACTGGGTTGCCTTGTCCAGCTTTGATATGAGGGTTTGTACCTAGTTTTATTGTAACTTGTTATGCTGGGTTCGGTTGATACTCCTGGAAGGCAAGCACTTTTTTTTTTTTTGAGGAAAATGGAGGAGGAGTGGATGTAGACGAGAGGGGAGATGGACGGGAGGACTAGGAAAAGTGGAAAGAGGGGAAACTGCATTCGGAACATAATGTATGAGAGAAGAAGAAATAATAATAATAGTAATAATAATAATAATGTCTTCTTTTTAATGTTTATTTATTACTTCAAATTACATCTCCATTACAGTGCCCTCTTTCCACCCCTCGCAGTCCCAGCCTCTGATCATCTCCCCTCTCTCCCACCTATCCTACTCCTCCACAGTAGGGTGTCCCTACATATCAGCCCCTCCCCCAGTTCAGCAGTCATATGAGGGCTACCAGCTTTTTCTTGCAGTGGACAAAGTGTCCCACTAACATCCTTAATCATCAGAGAAATGCAACTCAAGATGACTCTGATATTCCATCTCACACGTGTCAGAATGGCTAAGATCAAAATCTCAAATGACAGCACATGCTGGTGAGGTTGTGGAGAAAAGGGAACTCTCCTTCATTGCTGGTGGGAGTCCAGACTTGTACAACCACTCTGGAAATCAGTCTAGCTATATCTTAGAAAACTTGAAATAGCTCTACCTCAAGACCCAGCCATTGCACTCCTGGGTTTACATCCAAACGATTCCTCACCAATTCACAAGGACATCTCCTCAACAACGTGCATACCAGCTTTATTTGTAATAGCTAGAAACTGGAAACAACCAAGATGTCCCTCAACCGATGAATGGATAAAAAGGCTGTGGTACATTTACATAATGGAATACCACTCAGCCCTCAGAAACAAGGAATCATGCAATTTTCAGCCAAATGGATGGAACTAGAAAAGCTAATCCTGAGTGAGTAAATCCAGAACCAGAAAGATGCACGTGGCATCTATTCACTTATAACTGGATTTTAGTCATATAGAACAGGATAACTATCCTACAACCAACAGACTGAAAGGAACAGGAACATAGACTTTGTTACCTGTTAGTGGGATACTTTGTCCTAGTGGAGTTGCCATGTAAGCCGCCAGTGCAAAAGGAAGCTCTTACCCCTCATATGGCTGCTGAACTGAAGGGGCTGATATGTAGGGCACCCCACTCTGGAGGACTAGGACAGGCGGGAAAAGGGTGAGAGTGTGGGAAGGTGACAGTGTAGGAGGGAGGAGACTGTGATGGAGATGTAAATTGAAGTAATAAACATAAAAAAATAATAATATGAAGAGGCCATGAATTCAAAAGGGAATAAGGGATGAATTTATGTAATTATATTCTACTATAAAATTATTTTCTAAAGAAACTATGTTTTCCTCTGCTTTAAGCCCAGGAATATGTGAATTACTTGTATTATGACATATAGATTCTTAAACAACTTACACATTTAAGCATAATGGCTTTATCAATAACATGTGAAAAAATTTATAATTACATTGATTTATTTGTTCATTTTATATCCAATTGTAGCTCCCTCCCTTCCCTCCTCTGGGTCCCACCCTCCCACCTTCTTCCCTCTATCCTCCTTCCTCTTATTCTCAGACAAGGGGAGCCCCCAAAGCATCTCACCCCAGCATATCAAGTCTCATGAGGACTGAGCACATCCTCTTCCATTGAGGCCATGCATTACAGCCCAGTTAGAGGGAAGTGGTCAAAAAGCAGACATGAGAGTCCATGTCAGAGACAACCCAGCTCCACTTCCTAGGGAATCCATATGATGATCAAACTGCTCATCAGTTAAATATATATAGGGGGTAGTGGGACACTTTGCCCTAATACAGTTGCCATATAGTGCAATAGTGAAAGAGGAAGTTCTTGCCACTCATATGACTGTTGAACTGAGGGGGGCTGATATGTATGGGCAACCCATTCTGGAGGAGTAGGATAGTAGGAAAGAGTGGGAGGATAGAACTGGGAAGGATGGAGAGAGGGGACTGTGATGGAGATGTAACTTGAAGTAATAAATAAAGAAAAACAAAAAAATGTATAGGGGGCCTAGGTGCAGTTCATGCATGATCTTTGATTGATGCTTCAGTCTCTGTGAGCCCCCATAGATTTAGGTTAGTTGTCTCTCTTGGTCTTCTTGTGGAGTTCTTATCCTTTCTAGATCTTTCTATCCTCCCCCCCCCCCCATTCTCCTACCATACATCCGTATTCCGCCAAATGTTTAGCTGTGAGTCTCAGCCACTGTTTGACTCCTCTGCTGCAAGGAGGTTCTCAGTAATGCATTGCTCCTATCTGTAAGCATGGCAGAGTATCATTAATAGTGATAGATGTTGACTCTCTCCCTTGAGGTAGGGCTCAGGTTGGGCCTGTCATTGGTGGACAGGAAATGGTATTTAATTGACATAAACAATATCAACCCTTTGAACACTGTACTAAGGATGGAGAGCTCTATCCTTAAGTTTAACTATCATGATTATTCACACTTGGAGTATAAGAATAAGTTTCAAGACCTGACATTGCATCAGCTAGAGTCTCATTCAAAGACATGATCCATTGGAATAAGGCAGAGAAGCCTCATAAATATTTATCTAATTATTAGCATTGAATTTAGTGAGAGTCTTGCAGAAACATAGAAAATAGGAATTCAGCATTCAAGATATATCTGAACATACAGTCATGACCAAAAGTTTTGTTGAAATATAATTTTTTTCTCACAGTCCATCATTTGTTGCTTTAGAAACTTATTTCCAGATGTTTTTAAAAATCAGAATGAAATACTCATACAATAAAGTTTACTGTTTTCAAGGGATGCTTTAAATATCACAGGGTAAGTTTCAAAACAGAAATGTATTTTATCACATTTATGAGGTTAGAAGTCTAAGAACAAGGTGACAACAGGTTTGGTTTCTTCCAAAGTCTTATTCTTCAATTTTCAGATAGTTACTTTCTCACTGTATCATCATGTGGCATTTTCTTTCTATGTGTGTCTACTGAGTGTGTCTAAATTTCCTCTTTTAATATGAATCCCATAGATTGGAATGGAGCCATTATAATGTCATTTTTAAGCTCTTTAAAGACTTTGCTTGCAAATACAGTCATATTCTGAAATACTGGGGGCTAGAGTGTGAGTATATGACAGTTGATAGATACAAGTTAGCTAATAGTGCTACATTAGCCACTTGTGAGTGTACTGTTGTGTATATTATTAAATGCATACATGTGATTGCACAATTAATCTTCAGAACTGTTTCAGCTTGCTAAGCTGAAACTTTATATCCATTAAAAATTCTCATTCTTCCCTTCCCCCCTGGCTCAGTAGCATAGATCCCTGAATTCACATGCTGTCAGTACCTCATTTCAAAAAATTGTATAATGTCTGTCTTTTGTGATAGGTTTTTTTTTCCCTTAGCCCATTTTCAAGTTTCACCATAATGTGGCAAATTCTCAGATTGAACAAGCTTTCTAACTGCAGGTAGTCAGCCGACCAGACAGCCTCATCAGGTCTCCATAATTGTTCCCTCCTCTTTCTCCTTCAAGTCCAGAGGTGGTAGCAATACCCATTGGTATTGGCTCCACAGTCTCCTGTCTCAAGTTTTATCTCCCAAACTCTATCTACACCTGTATACAAAGCTCTTGTCTTAATCTCTGCAAATTTTCCTATAAGAATACACCATTTCTTCCTTGCCAAGATTAGTTAAAAAGTATATATCTCATTATTATAGTTGAGGCTAGATGGTAGAGGCTGAGGGTGTTTATATTATCCTTCTTATCTGTGTGTTTAAATAAAATTACTTCTTTTTTAAAAAAAAGAGAAAGATTACACATGAAGTGGTGACTCAGGCCAAAGCTCCTGGGAGTGGAGAACACAGTCTGTGACAGACGAAGGTCTTGGCCTTCTGCTTGGTCAGATCTGCTTCTCACCTGTATTCCCAAGATCACATTAATGTTTTTATCTTTATTTCCTACATTGCTCCTCATTATCTCACCTGCTTTTCCACTTTTCTTAAAGACTACTAATTGATATTATTTCAATCGATCAGTTTTTGTTGTGTTGTTCTACTCAATCAAATACATGTTCCTTGTGACCCTTCAACTTCCCCCAACAAGCCTGGTAAAGGTACGTAACAAAAAGAATATAAATTCCTCAAAATGTCTCATCCCTTTGCCTTTCCATCAATAGTAAAAATTTATATTGGTGTTATATTCTCAGTTAAACAACAAAAAAGCCCAATTTCATACAACACTAGTTTTGTTTATTCCTAGACATGGATTTTTCATTCTAATTTACATTAGAACAAAAGAAAAATAAAAGATTTTTTAACATGTACTTAAAATAAAATATTTTAAGGTGATATTTTACAAACTGCTTTTATTTTCCATGTTAAGGTATATCCATAATAGAAATGATCATGCAGAAACCACCTTTCAACCAAAAGGTTTTCAAATGCTGCAGGACGGGCTTCAGTAGGAGGAGTGGCAGAGGCAGGCACAGAAGACAAATGGAAACAGAAATAAAGACTGATAGAAAGACAGAGCTCTGAGATTAGTCTCACGAAGAGCCAGAAAGTAGCAAGCAGAATCAAGTGCTTGTTCTGGGTCCCTGAACCAAATCCGTGGCCCTCCTTAAGCCTGGGGTCTGTAAGTTTCACTTACACTTTAGGATGCACGTTCTTGTTTTCACATTCTATTTTTCTCTTAAGACTTGCACAGGGTTGGAAACACTTGGGAATACTAATCACACAGCAGTTACCTCAGGCTGACTTTGTTATGTGAGGGAAGCTATTTATAATGGTCTTATTTTGGTTTTTGTTGTTTACAGAAGAGAATCCCACAGAGCTGTACATCTATCTTCTCAGTTCAACCTCACAACCAGTTAAATACAAATAATTCCTTTAAATACACTGCCATGAGTGAACATGTAAATAGAGTCATTTATTTCATCTTTCTGTTGTGATCTTCCTCAAGAAAAGAAAAAGCTTTCAATGTGGTCATTGCATTTTCTATGGTGATTACAAATAATCTGAATTCCCCTAGGAAAGATTTGTTGAGTGCTTATTATAAGCCAGGCAAAAGATTGTAGAAGGTCTCTTACCACCCACCCTAGTTGGTGGTATGAACCTAGTTGGTGGTATGAAAGTGAAACCTAAAAATGAGGCAGACTAAGGTCTTATGCAATAGAAAATTTATTCAGAACATCACATAATTTATACTCTGAGAATATTCTGATGGTAAAGCAAGGTCACATGAGCTAAGTTTATATGAGTTTAGGTTATAAATAGTCACAAGGTCAACCTTGCTTGGAAATGTCATCTGAATAATGCTAATATGATGGGTAATTGGAAGTAATCCCACTTCTATTTACTACACATGGGACAGGCATGAAAGTGCATTCCAAGAACAACCCATGTTTGGAGAAACAGAGGTCACAGGACTCTCATATTTTTTCCTAGGAGTTTTCTCATATGCTCTCTGAACTCTTCTCACAAAGCTTCACTCAAGGACTGTGTTCTGACAGGGCCATGGTAGGAAAAATAAAACCCTGACCTCACAAAATTCATACTTAATCATGGAAGAGAGACAGTCAGTTACCATTAAGAATAACTGTGACAGGTATGCACACAGAGTTCTATGGAAAGCATAGAAAGAACTCCAACATACAGAGAAAAGAACCATAATTAACTGAGAAATTACTGTGATCACTGATACTGAGTACTTTCTAGATCCCACTAAAAAACTTTTGATTCATTTACATGATTGTACAAAATGATGGGTTTCATAATGATGTTTCCCATGTTAGTCATGTGCTTTGGTCTTATTTCATCCCTAACTACCCCTCATCAAACACTATCCTCTCTGAGTCTGAGTCAGCTCAATCAGGATGAGCTTTTCTAGTTCCATCCATTTGGCTGAAAATTGCATGATTTCCTTGTTTCTGATGGCTGAGTAGTATTCCATTGTGTAGATGTACCACACTTTTTTATCCATTCGTCGGTTGAGGGACGTCTGGGTTGTTTCCAGTTTCTAGCTATTAACAAATAAGGCTGCCACATGGACTTTTTGTTTGTTTGTGTGTGTGTTTTTGTTTCTGTTTTTGTTTTTAGTTTTCTCTCCCTGGCAATGAGACCCTTTTCACTGGTAGTACTGCCTTGTAGGCCCTCAGTGTATGAGGAGGCTCTTGGCCCTCATATGACTTCTGAACCAGGGCGGGGGACTGTTATGTAGGGACACTCCACTCCAGAGGAGTGGGATGGAAGGGTTAGGGGGTAGAGGGTGGGATGGAGGGGCTGGGAAGGGGGGAAAGAAGACAATATGATAGAGATGTAACCTGAAGCAACAAATAAATAAATTTTTTTAAAAAGTTAAAGAAAAGAGAGAGTTCACTTCAAAAAGAAAACCCAAAAAACAAACAAACAAAATAATAAGGCTGCCATGAACATAGATGAGGATATGTCTTTGTGGTTTGGTGAGGAATTGTTTGGGTGGATACCCACAAGTGGTATAGCTGGGTCTTGAGATATGCTATTCCAAGTTTTCTAAGATATCACCAGATTGACCTCCACAGTGGTTGCACAAGTCTGCACTCCCACCAGCAATGGAAGAGTATTCCACTTTCTCCACAACCTCACCAGCATGTGCTGTCATTTGAGCTTTTGATCTTAGCCATTCTGACAGGTTTGAGATGGAATCTCACAAGAGTCGTCTTGAGTTGCATTTCTCTGATGATTAAGGATGTTGAACATTTCTTCAAATGTCTCACTGCCATTAGAGATTCATCCTTTGTGAATTCTCAGTTTATCTATAGACTCAGAAAGATGCACATGGTATATACTCACTTATAATTGGATTTAGCCATATAGTACAGGATAACTATCCTCTAACCAACACACCAAAAAGATCAGGAACATAGACTTTGTTACCTATCAATGGGACAATTTGCCCTAGGGGTGTTACCATGTAGGCCCCCAGTGCAAGAGAAAGCTCTTAGCCCTCATATGACTGTTGAACAGAGAGGGGCTGATTTGTAGGGACACTCCACATGGGAGTAATGGGATGGGTGGGAGAGGGAAGAGAGGGTGGGAGGCTGGAACTGGGAGGGGCGGAAAGAGGACACTATGATTGATATGTAACTTGATGTAATAAATATACATTATTATTTTTAAAACCACTATCCTCTTCCCAAATGGTGCCTCTTTTAATTCCATGCCTACAAATATATATTTTTTAAATTTTACTTTTTAAGATCTATTTTATTTTTAAGTCCCTCCTCTCTCTCTCTCTCTCTCTCTCTCTCTCTCTCTCTTTCTCTCTCTCTCTCTTTCTCTTTCTCTTCCCCCCCCTCTTGTGTGTGTGTGTGTGTGTGTGTGTGTGTGTGTGTGTAGGTGAATACAAAAAAGTGTTGATCCCTCAGAGATGGACCGAAAGGTAGCTGTGAGCCACCCAATATGAGTGCTAAGAACCAAGCAGTGGTCCTCTACAAGAGCAGTATACCCTCCTACCCCCTGAACCTTCTCTCCAGCCCTTTTTCCTATCACTTATACTCATATGTATCCATATGTGAGAGCATGCATACAGTGAGTGCATCTGCCTAAGGAAGCCCACAGGTGTGAAATTCCTCTCGAGCTGGAGTTAGAAGTGTTTGTGAGCTGAGTGCTGAGAACCTCCCAAAGAGCAATATGAAATCTTGACCACTCATCCATCTCTTCACTCCCTTTTACTTCATTTTCCAATTCTATATTCAGCATGTGAAAGAAAACATACAATATTTGTCTGAATTTGGTTTATTTTATCATGAAAATCTCCAGTTCCATGCATTTTCCTGCAAATGAGATGATGTTCACTGTTCCTCATGGCTGAACAGAATCACTTTGTATGTCCATATGCATCACCTTTTCTTCATCCATTGATCTGTTAGTGGACATTTAGGCTGATCATAGTGTTTAGCTATTTACTGTGAATAATGCCACAATGTACATGGATGTATAGGTATACTGATTTAAATCCCTACCCAGGATGATTTCAAGAAATAAAATGGACACTTGTCCTAACTTCTGCTCCTTCCCCTTCCCCTTGCCCTTCCCCTTGCCCTTGCCCCTCTCCTCCTCCTCCTCCTCCTCCTCCTCCTCCTCCTCCTCCTCCTCCTTATCCTTGTTCTTCTTCACTATCAAGACTCCAGGAAGAATTCCAACTGAGGCAGTCCAACCTCAGAGTTTATACTTACACTTATAAAACAAAATAAATTTGTATGTGACAGATGGATTCTCAAGACAGGAGACCCAAAGAAAGACATAAAAGTGTGTTACAAAAACTAAATCAATATTAGATAAGAAATTTAAGCATATCTATACCTCTAATAAAATAGAAGCAGTATTTAAAAGTGTCCCAAACAAATAAACAAATGCCCCAGGTCAGATGGTTTTAGTACAAAATTTTATTAGACTTTTAAAGAAGCATTAATTCAAATACTCCTCAAATTATTTCACAAAATATAAAGAGAAAGAGTATCATGCAATTAATTTTAAGAGGCCACAATTATTCTGATACACAAACTCATTGAACAGAACTTCATTAGCATAGGCACTAAGTTCAAAATTTATAAATGGGACCTCATGAAACTGAAAAAGTTCTACATGGCAAAGGATGCCATCAATAAGACAAAATGGCAGCCTACAGAATAGGAAAAGACTTTTGCCAACTCCACATGACAGTGCATGCTAGCAAGGATGTGAAGTAAGGGAAAATTTCATCCATTGCTGGTGGGAATCCAAACTTGTATGGCTACTATGGAAAACAGTGTGGATGTTCCTCAGTAAGATAGTAATTGATCTACCATGATATCCAGCTCTACAACTCTTGGGAATGTACCCACAAATTTTTCATTTTACCACAGAGATACTTGCTCAATCATGTTTATTGCTGATCTCTTCATAATAGCCAGAAACTGGAAACAAACTAGATATCGCTCAATAGAAAAATAAAGAAAATGTGTTACATTTACACAATGGAGTATTACTCAACTGTTAAAAAGAATAAAATCAGTAAACTCACAGTTAAATAGAATTTGAAAAATAATCCTCATTGAGGTAACCAATATCCAGAAAGACATATGGGATATTGGTGTATGTGGCTTTATTCCACTGTATTATATTATGGTACTTAATACTTTACCTCTCTTACAACCCATATTCCTTCCAAGCCCCCAACACTAGGTTGGAGAAAAAGGTTACAGGGGAAAGGGACATAGGTCTTTTTTAACTACTTCCTGCTGACTTGGGAGCGATGGGTTCTTTTTATCTGCAAAACCACACTCAGTAGTCAGGATATCCAGCAATCCAGTAATCCAACAACAGCCAACACAGCAAACCAGCAACCACAGCAGCAAAATGAACCAGTAGCTGTTCAGGGGAGCACTAGCAGCAAGGAGAGAAGTACCCTCTTCCTCCTTCAGAGTGCCCCCAGTCCTTTTTGAGGCTCTGGCATTTATACCCATTTCCAGAGGGCTCAGATTAAACCATCTGTAGCTGACTAAGCCACATCCCTGCCAGCGCATGAGATACAATTATAGCTAACGCCCATGGATATAGTGAAGCAGCTCCACACCTAGGATCAAAACAAAAGCATTTTCATAACATAACTGGGTTTTTTAAGAAACAAAAACTCTTACCACAGCATGCTTTTTTGGTCATATGTGTATATTAGCTACTAAGTCAATAGTAACCAATCTACAAATCATGGAGTCACAAGAGTTAGGTATAGAGGAAAACGCTAAAAGAAACAGATAGACAGTTATGGTAGGATGAGGGGGCTGACATGGGAGGAACAAGTAGAGAGGGGAATGAAGTAGTATGGAATATGTGGAAAGATATCTAAAATTAAGGGATATTTGAGGCATAGTATGGAAATCTAACACTGTAGAAATTTCCGAAAATACATACATATATGAAGATGATCTAAATGAAATCTTCAAACAATGGGGGAGACAGAGCCCCAACTGAAGCTTTCAATACCAGTATTGGGTTACATTTAATTGAGTTATTTGCTAAATGGGTCCCACAGAAACTCCTAAACAGCACAGGCTATTGCCAAGCTATAGGTTGTCATCCACAGACTGACATTGTTGGCCCATTGTTGAATACAATATCTATACAACTCAATGAACATGGAGAAGTCAACACAATGCCAAAATGAAGCCTTCACCCTTATGGTCTAGTCAGAACAGGAACATACTCTGCCTGCTACCAAAGGAGAAACATGAACACCAAACCTTCTAGAAATCTTTTGATCTACAATTGTGCCCTGACTGCAATATGTGCTAGAAAAATGGTAGCATAAAGCTTGTGTGAGTAAACAACCAAGATCTTATTGATTAAAGGTGCATTCCATGAAATGGAACCCATACCCAACAACTGCTTGTATGACCAACAGCCTTAGACTAGATAGCCAAGGAATCTAGGGAAAAACAAACAAACAAACAATCAAAAGCAATAAAATGCTCTGTAATGACAATGCCTTGCTCAGTCATCATCAAAAAAGCTTCCTCCTGCAGAAAACGGAAACAAATACAGAGACCCACAACAAGACAGTATCCAGAGAGTGAGAGACTATGGACTAGTCATCCCTATATGGGATATCTCCACCAAATCTCTCCCCTCAGTGCTCAGGGAACCTCTCAGAAGAGGAGGTATAAAGAGTATAAGAGCTAGAGGGGTGGAGGACACCAAGAACACAAGGCCCTCTAAATCAACAAGATGGACATACATGAGCTCTCAGAGCCTGAGGCAGCATGCAGAGGTCTGCACAGGTCTGAATTAGATTGAGTCCTAGATCTGACACCCGCTCCATCCCGAACCCAAAAGCTATGTCCAACTGAAAACCAGTTGCAAATGAAAATGTAATTTTCTCTAAGGGAGTCTTACTGAGGAAACAAACAACTCTGAAGTGTAGGCTGCATGTCCAGCAGTAGATGGCCAACAGAAAACAAACACAACAGCATCTTTGGAGGGTCTTTTTATCATGTCATGTCATAATATATTGGCCTTTTCTTCTTCTGTTTGCTTGTCTGTGTTTATCTTGTTATTTAATTTATTTCATTTTTTATTTTTATATTTTAATTTTATTTATGTTTTTCTTATCTCTCTTTTTTTTAACCCAACATGTCTTTTACTTACATATTATAGCTCTCTGTTTAGTGTTTTTATGGGCTTTCTCAGTTTGCAACAAATTGGTCTCTGTTTCTTGTGCCTTCTCTTGGGCTCTTTTCTTTCTGTTTGTTTTGTCCTATTCCATTGTGTTAGTTTTTGTTTTATTTTATTTTGTTATAATTCCTTAAAAGCTAGTTTTTTAATAAGAGACACAAAGGGGATAGATTTGGATGAGAGAGGAATTGAGAAAGTACTGGAAGGAGTAGAGGGGGAAGAAATTATAATCAAGATGTATTGTGTAAAAAAGTTATTTTAATAAAATGAAAAAATACAAAAAAAGAAAGAAAAAAAGACTGCTGAGGCAGGGAAGGAGTGGACTGGATGCATAGATGGTTATGATTTCTGTTTAGCACACAGGGATTCAGAGTAGCTGTAGTAGAGCCAAGCAGAGTGCTCTAATATAACCTCTGAAGTCAGAACTGAACCAGAGGAACATTGTTCTTAGTAGTCAAGGTTGAGTGAATGAGTACAGAGAGAATGAGTGGGGGGGGGGGGAACCAAAGGAGAAGCTAAGGTAAAACTGCGGTGACAACAACTTTTAAAAGCCTAAAAGCCATGGAGGAAAATAGGAGTACTTCACCATCAGAAGGACAGCAGGACATGCCAAAGAATATGTCACAGAAGTGGGAGGAAAGATGATTGAAGAAAAATCTGAGACTTCTGTGGTAACCAAATCATTTTTTGTGTGTCTTCTATTGAAACAGGATTTCACCATGACCCTAGGCTGGCCTCATCTCATGACCCTCCTTCCCCAACCTCCTGAACTGCAAGCATTTAATATTGCTTCTGCATAGAATTTCCTTTCCTTCAATAAAGGCAATTTTCTTGTCCGCAGAAGTCACAGTATATGTAAGCTTAAAACACTTCATTCATGCTGATCCATTCTTGTTATCCTTCTGTCAAATATTATTCAAATGTTTGTGAGGCAACTCAAGAGAGTACTTTGTTGCAGAAAGATGCTTCTGAATCCTTTATTGTGATAAATATAGCCTTTGTTTATGACAGGCTTACCTTTTCTACATTGCTTAAAAAAACGTATAAATCAGTTTTTTCACCTTTTACTTTTATAGCTTTTTTAATTTCTAAAAGTTGAAAGAAATCATCTGAATGATTTATTGCATCCAGTAGACCACCAGCAAGTTTATAATAGTTAAATAGATCAAAACTGATAGATAGATAGATAGATAGATAGATAGATAGATAGATGATGAATAGATATAGAGATGATAGGTAGCTAAGTTGATGAAAACATTAATGATTTCTATGTATGTTTTTGACTTTAATTCATTATCGATGTTATCTGTTTTAGTCTCAAAGGATGACTGAATAAATTTAGCTATGTAAATCAAATCCTTTATGCTTTAAAATCTTTTTTCATACATTAACCTGGATTTGGAAGAATCTGGTTGACAATTCTGCCAGTAAGTTATTAAACTTTATGACTCTTTTGAGGTTTACTCTACACTAATAATAGAAATACCAAACTGTCTCAGGTATACATACTCATTCTCTGCTGGCATTGAATAACCCTGGTGATTGTTCTATGGTGAAAATAGAGACATGATAAATATCTTTTCTTTTGCTTAATAGAAATATCGAGAATACTTGAAAAAGTTGATAGTTTTACTTTATAAATTTATACAACATGACAATTTCATTTATATAGAGGATATTGAGAGAATTCAGTACTAATTTATTAACTAGGCAAAGTAGACTGAAAGCTTAAAGATGAGTTGCCTGAAGAACATTTCCAATCTCCTCTGATGGCATTCTGGGAATTCAAAGCGTTCCAACTGAAAACAGGAAGAAACCATAAAAACTGGGAGGATATGGCGAGCTGTGCTTCTTCTCTTCCTACTCCCTATACTACTCAGTTCATTATTTCCTATCAAAGATGTATATTGTGGGTGAGTTGACTGACATCCTTTTCAATAACATATCACTCACTGAGATCAACAGGGAAAATAGTTCAATGAAACCAAAAATGGAAAAAAGTTATAATAACCAAAAATGGGTAAATTCAGAAAGCAATAGGGAAGATGTGTGATACACATGCATGAGATAAGATTCTCTTTGACTCTATTTGGTCATGTTATAAAAAGAAATTATGTTTGCCTTAAATTTAAACATTTTAGTTTGTATATCTTTAAATTTTTGAACCTTTCTACAATAACTGGTATAGAAACAGATAAGTTGATCAATGGAATTGAGTTGAAGACCCAGAAATAAACCCATACACTTATGGTCACTTAATTTTTGACAAAGAAGCCAAAATCATACAATGGAAAAAGGAAAGCATCTTAAACAAATGGTGCTGGTCTAACTGGATATCAACATGTAAAAGAACACAAATAGATCCATATTTTTCATCTTGCACAAAACTTAAGTCCAAGTGGATCAAAGACCTTAATATAAAGCCTGACACACTAAATCTAATAGAAGAGAAAGTGGGGAAAAGCCTCAAACTCATTGGCACAGGTGACAACTTCCTTGACAGAAACCAATAGCTCAGGCTCTAAGACCAATAATCAATAAATGGGAGCTCATGAAAATGAAAAGCTTCTGTAAGGCAAAGGACACTGTCATTAAAACAAAAATGGCAGCCTACAATAAAACATATTTTTGTACTCTACTTCATGATCCTCCTTCATTCTGCTTTTCTCTTTCAAACGTATGCCTTCATTTAGTCCCAATCTTCTTGTGACAGCAGCTTGTAAATCTCAAGCTCTCTCCATTCACATTTGCCACCCACCCTGCCATCAGCACCTCACTCACAGATCCTCGAGTTTCCAGATCTCACCTGGCATAACCTTGTAACATCATTCCATGATTGACAGCACTTGCATTTATAGTATTATTTCTGTGAGAGACAGAAAGAATAGAAGATTTGCCATAGCAACTGCCAAGGAATTTTATGTAAAGAATTATGGATTACAAGAGCTCTTCTGATTTTTACAAGAACCAAAATTCAGGTCATCCTAATACAGATAAGCCATACAGCATTCTGTGACCTTCTGAGTTTTGTTTTTAGGTATCTATTTTTTTTTTTATTCTTGCCTCTTCGATGAGATTGGTGGTGAATAGAGAAAAGGAAGTTAGAGACACATGGGTAGTCTTAAGTCTACTCCTTTTTTCTACTTTTCACCTACCTGGGGCTTTGTTTCTTCTCTTTCTGTCTTTACCTGCCCACCCCCATCTTTACAAATCCTTTTTTTTTCCACCCGCTTTTCTTTCCTCACTTCTCATACCTTTCCAGATACTGAAAGTCAGGAAACAAGATCAGAGTAAGAAAAGGAATTAGACTTGATAGGAAAATGGGATCACTGTTTTGGAATATATATGCAAATGGATGTGGGGAGAGAGACGAGGTGGGGGTATTAATTTGTTTAAGAATTTAAACATTAGTGTCATGAAAAAAAATTGTTTTCTTCTGGCACTAAAATTAGAGCACAGGCCATCAACATACAACCGTTTTCAAACTCAAGTCACTTGCTTTAGCACTAACAGCAATATCAGTTCAGTGTTAAATATGACTAAGCACTACTCAACCCAGGAGTTTTCAAATATCGTCCTAAGAAAACACCAGTTACTTTTTTTGGTAACACGAAGAATAAAACATATATCTTGGTGGATACAAATATTTTAGGTTGTTCACTTTTAAAATAAACATTTGACTGACAGCACTAATGCAGCTGTTCTTATCGCAAACTCTACCTCAGTGCTCACATAAACTGTGAAACGCTGCTTTCCTGCAATCACAGTCTCCCATGCTCTCCTTTTTTATATCTTTCTTTCTTCCCCCTTTCCCACCCCCCAGGATCTTTTAAGGTCTACAAAGGATGCCATTCTCCGTGTAAATTCAAGAATACCATCTATTTCATCCTTAGTCTCTAAGAAGGGCCCCTGCTCTGTGATGAATGGGATTCTGAGTTAGGAACTAGGTTCTCAGAGGGGCGCTATTTTGTATTAACGAGGCAAAATGCCAAAGTCGGAGGTAAAACAGTATTTTTGCAGCATCAAAATGCATTACAGTGGGGGAAAAGAAAATTACGTTTGTTTTTCTATATTCAGGCTTTTCCTTTATCTTTTAAACACTCTTCTCTTTTTCTCTGCTGTGTCTCTTATTCTCTACATGAGAAACACACACTTTTCTCGAGTGAAGAAAAAGATGAAGTGGGGGATGTATATGAAATAAAGGTGATGTAGAGATAAGAGAGGTATATATCAAGCCAGAACAAAGTATCATAACAATGCCATGGTTCCTGAGGTATTTCACACATTACTTTCAGGGTTTCTTCAGAAGCAGGACAGCTCTGAATCGTAGGATGGACATAATACTAACCCTGGGGCTTTTATATCTGCACTTCATTCCGTTTTCTTTTTTTTTTTCCTTTATTTTTTATTTCTTCAAGTTACATCTCAATCGCAGTCCCCTCCCTATTCCCCTCCAGTCCCCCCTCCAACCCTTAACCCCCCATCCTCTTCCCTTTTTTTTTCTTTTAAGTTTAAGGTATATCTTATTTCCCCCTACAGTTTCCCCTTTCAGTCCAACAAATGGCTCTTTCTCTTATAATAATAAATACAATACAGTACAACAGAGGTAATTAGGCCACAGTTATGAGGGTTATTTGGCTTAACGTACATTCCCAATGACCAGTCCATATGTATTTGGTCTGTTTTCAATGCTGCCAGTCCATTTCTGCTTAGATCACCTGTTCTAATGTTGATTTCTACAGGAGTGTGCAATCAACTCAACTGACTAAAAGGTTTTCTTCTTTTTATTTTATTTTTTCTTTCTTAGCATCAGATTAAGATCCCCCATTTTTTCTTACAAACTGGCAGTCACAAATGTGGCTAGAAATGAGGGATCTGCAAGATAGCCAGGGTGACCACAAGGACCATGATATCATATTTGGTTCTACAAATAGTTCTTCAGTCAGACCAGGGAGCAGAAGACATTTGCAAATTCCCCCAGACAAAGCTGAAAGAAAGTTCCAAATAAATGTTCAGCATTTGGGGGGAAAAATGTTCAGCATTAACTAACATCATGAATTTTCAATTTTTATTTTAATCTTATTATGTTATCTTTCTCCTCCCCATAAAAAAGAAAAAAAACCAACACAATGATATGAAGAAAAATGTTCTTTCCATTGAGGGGCATTCATAACAAATATCATTAATATATGCAGGAGGCTATGCAGATCCTTAACTACAAGGGGGTTTAAAAGCCTTCACTCTAACTAAATATTGAAGAATTGAGAAACAGCAGTATGTTCTCCCCCAGGCTGGGGTCTCCACTCTTCATCAGTAAGACTCAGGTCGGTTTGCAACACCTTCTATTAATAGTCAAACTATTTTGACTGTTTCTAGGGTCTTACATGTGCCCCTGCTGAAAACAATGTATTTACATCTGTCTCCAGGGGAGCTATCACTGGATAGAAATGAAGCTGGCTAGCCGAGATTACTGAATGCATGGCGGGGGCATCTGGACCCTGGGTTCACTAGGAAAAGACATGTTTTACTTTGTACTTTTGCTGTATTTTGTGCAAGTTTGTCTCAAGTCTGCATTTCACTAAACCAAAAACAAAAAACAAAAACAAAAACAAAAAAAACAAAGTTAGTTAGGTGTATTAAGTTTAGTTCACTTTTTCATATCTGAGAAGCATTTCAATTTAAAGTGAATAATCCATGGGTGTTGCATTGATTAGAGATGAGATCGAGAGATAGTTCAGAGATTTTTTTTGGACAATCTCATACTTAAAAAAAATTTCTTCAGGTTTTTTTTTATGGGGGGTGGGAGTTCAAGACAAGGTTTCTCTGTGTAGCCCTGGCTGTCCTGGAATTCACTAGGCTGGCCTCCAACACAGAGATCACTCTGCTTCTGCCTCCCAACCACTGGGTCAGGCTAAGAAAAAAAATAAATATCCTAATCAACTAAACTAGGTCATTGTATGTTTCTAAGCTCACATAAAGATTAACACAGTGGTATTAATTTTTCTAAATACTATGTTCAAAAATTAACTACTGCTGTGAGCATTTTATATTAAATAAAAATTACTATCAAACTGTTTTACCAAAACATTGGTAGCCATCATCTTTAATTGACAGATATAGTTGGAATTAAATAGACCAAGTCCTTCCATTTAGCAAGTTATGTGAGCTGTAATAATTGGCTTGTTAGAATTTAAATATTCTCAAGGTCAACTTAATAAACTTCATTCACTATTATAGTCATCAAACTATGAAAATGTTTTATAATGTTTGGAGAATGATCTACTATTTAGAACTCCCCAGCCATAATACTTGGTGTGCCAAATAACTGTTTTGAGATGTCTGCTAATGTTGGTATCTTATTGGGAGTTTACTTATTGACAGTCAGCACAACTCTCATACTGTGTTTTGAAGAAACTGAAACATTAGAAATGGTATTAAAAACTAGGATGGAAATCACTTGGCAGATGTTTCTAGTTTGGGTTTGGACAGTTGGCACTAAAGATAAACATTCATAATCTATTTCATCTTGTTTGAAAACTATCAGGACATGTTGCTTTAAACACCAAACTCTTGCATTTAAGCATTTTTGAAATACGACCAGATCTTTTAGATTCCACCAAACTAAATCACATTTGTTTATTCTGTCAATTTCATAAGGAAAATAATTATAGGTAACAGATCTACCACCAGGTTAATACTACAAATATCAGTCCTAACACTGACTTCATAATGTACTCCCCACAGACTGTTTCCTGAATGTTTTGTTTAATAGAAACTACTTCTCCAAACAACTACCCAATATCTAACTGAAACATCTCCCCCAAATACTCAGATCCTGAAATCACCCACACTGAGTAGAATAAATTACAAAGTAAGTGCCTGCCAAGTTAAGCCTGAAGTACTACTATTGCACATTTTAACATCTGTTTAGTGAATTAAAATTATATTCCAGAGATTCCAAGTGTGTATAGCTGTGCTTATTTTCCAAGCTGATCACATGCTAAGATCGCATCTAAATAACACTGATGTCTCTTACAGGTCCATCTCTAGGTAGCAATCCCTCAGTGGCCTGTTACCAATGTCACTGAATGCTTTCTTTTTTATTAAGGCTACACAGGACCAAGAAAGGTGTCCCCATACTCACCTTAATTTGACATAAGCAGGACACCTAACCAAATTTACTGATACACCAAAGTGATTTCTAAATCAACTATCTCACTTTTCCAGTCTGTTTTTCCAGTCTGTTTGAGTCTGCTTATTCTTGATGATGACTTTATCTCACAAGATTTTCTATAATTAAAGACTCTTGGGGAACATAAACTATATATATATTTACCAACATAGAATATAATTGCTTGAGTAGAATATAGTTACCTCACCTATAAAGTTAATTTTCCAAAATAATTATTAGTGCCTCTGTGAGGATAATGGCCAACCATCTTATCCTTCTTTTCAGATGTACTTATTAGAAGTATCCCATTTAAATCATGTCTTCTTGTCCATGGAAGTGTCTATGACTGTTATCATCATCAACAATGATGATCATAGTATCATAATACTTCATTCCTTCCTAATTGAATAAAATCTTTGTTCATTATTTTTGCATTAGAAGACTAAAATTTTTCCAGTCAATTTTACTCATTTTGCAGACATTGTCTAAAGTAGTCCTGATTTTCTCCATAGTATTTTTAAATTATATTTAATTTTAAATTATATCAAAACACTGAATAGAACTATTCTATCCTTCTATATTCCTTTTTCTAGAAACCAATCCATTTCCCATGCTTTTCTCTGTATGCCTTAGAAACATACACTTATTTAAAATTTTATCCTTTATATTTTGACTACTCTTTTTCCTTGGATGAAGTCATATAAGCTTTCTTTTTTGAGACCATAGTGAATGTCCTATTTTAATAATGTTTAAAAAGTCCATAGATGGGTTTCAATAGGTCCTAAAATCCTGTGAAAGATTATGCAAAACCTGCCCATGTGCACATGTGGAGAGAATTCATTAGTTCCAGAAATTCTCACATGGATTTGGAAGACAAAAGAACATAAACTTCCACTGTCAGCAGTCTTTAGCCTCACACACACACACACACACACACACACACACACACACACACACACTCACCCCATATACTCCCACACAAATCCACAGACCAGGTGGCAGCACCATTTCCTCAATAAGAACAGGGAAAAGTTTGACCCAGAAAGAAACCTTCTGTCATACAAATGTTGAGGTTTAACAAATCACTGGCTTCCAAATGGATCTAATTCACTCAACTTTTCATGAACTAGACCAGCCCCACTTTTGCAACTAGGGCAGAGGAAATGGGTTTCTGAACTCTAAACTGGAAGACAAATGAGGTAGTTTTGTTACTTGTTCTTTGTTTGTCTGTCATCTTTTGTTTTGTTTGGTATTATCTGGACCCAGTGGCTTGTGCAGGCAACCCCAGCAAGCATTTGTGAGGCTGAGACTAGAGGGTGACCATGAGTTCAAAGCTAGCCTAGATTATAAAGAAAACGTTGTCTAGAAAAAAAGGAAGATTTTCTTGGAAAATTTTTTGTACTGTGGTTTTTATTGTGATTAAAACTGATGATTGTCAATCAACCTAAGAACTTGTTGTTCTCAAGGAAAATATAGAGCTCACACCACGAACTATATTTGGATTCTGATCTATGAAGCTTATTCTAAGAAAACACTTAACAGTTTTTGTTTTTTGGGTTTTTTTCCATTTTAAGCCTTTTCTACTAAAAGTCATTGTTCACTTAGTCCTGTTCCCCAATGGAAAATCAAACCTTTCCTCTACATTCTATCTCATGTTTCCTATCTTAGGTTTCCTTGGTTAGGACATTCACAAGCATCTGCTCCCTGAAGAGCCACACTGTGCCAGGTGATAAATCATTCATTTTCATCTCTCTGTCTAACATGGTACTTAGCATGTAACTACAGCTGTATAAAAGTTTGCTGTACTCATCACATAAATGAATGCAATCAATTTCAAAATCAGTTTTGATTTAACCAATTTTATATGTGTAATATATTATAAAAGGAATATGACATAAATAGTCTTAGAACACCCTAATTTCCCATTATTTTAAGTAACTTTAAATCTTTTGTAATATAAATTTTATTATATTCATATACATTGAACAGAAAATATGAAAATGACCATATATTTCTTTTTTTATAAAATAATTTATTTAATTTTATGTGCATTGGTGTTTTCATCTGCATTCATGTCTGTGTGAGGGTGTCAGATTCCCTGGGACTAGAGCTCCCATGTGGGTGTTGGGAATTGAACCTGGTTCCTCATGAAGAACAGCCAGTGGGTGCTCTTAACCACTGACCTATCTCTCAGCCCCAAGCATACATTTCTTAGCTTGGATCCATTCTATGTGCAACATAAAAGTACACACAATCCTAATTTGGCTTCTGATGCTAAGCCTAAAAGAGAACAGAAATGGAAGATAGTTCCACCATTGTCAAAGTAAGGTGTTACTTATATTTGAGATGCAAAAGAGGTGGTTAAAGATGATTTTTGACCCTTGGACAAAGACATATTGAATGATTAAAAAGTCTGTTGTTTAATGGTCCATTACAGAGATAATTCTTGGAAGGGTGGCCCACTATAGAATTTTCTCTTCCTTCTCGAGGAAGGAAGTTTGACTGCAAGTAGATGAAATTGGAGATGTTGGTCGTATGAGAAATCTGCAGGTAGTCTTCTTTAGTCAGGCTACACTGCTTATTGTCTGTTTTTTCCATACCATGGCACTTCTGTGCATTGATTCTACTGTAGCCCTTTTTCTACCACACTGATAGACATCAGAAAATCCTTCAGATTCTCAAAGTTTTCAAGATAAATACATTTCTACAGATGAAGTGAGTAATAAAAGCTGCCTAGTTAAGGAGCCAACCACCAGAAAAGAGTAGAAAATAGACTTGTTAAGAATATGCCCATACACTGTTTTTTTTTCTCTTTTTTTTCCTTTATTTTTTATTTCTTCAAGTTACATCTCAATCCCAGTCTCCTCCCTATTCCCCCTCCAGTCCCACCCTCCCACCCTCAACCCCCCATCCTCTTCCCTTTTTTTTTCCTTTAAGTTTAAGGTATATCTTATTTCCTCCTACAGTTTCTCCTTTCAGTCCAACAAATGGCTCTTTCTCTTATAATAATAAATACAATACAGTACAACAGAGGTAATTAGGCCACAGTTATAAGGGTTATATGGCTTAGCATACATTCCCAATGTCCAGTCCATATGTATTTGGTACCTGACTTTAACACTCTACTATCTAAACATCTCCATGAGTTTAAAGTTCTATATCTAACTCAGCTTTCATACTAATTGCAACACAATTTTAAAAGTATCTTCTTAGATGTACAACACTCTCTTGACTCCTAAAAACTCAAAATTTAATGATGAGACTTTGTCTATCTGTTCTCCAATCACCTCAGAGACCTGAGAGGGATAAATATATCTGATTTTATAGGAAGTACAGGGTCTGCAGCTTCCCAAACTAAGAAATTTTCTCTCCATACATTACAGCATTGCTCTTCAGTCGTTTGGCCCCGCTTCTATGACAGACATTGATTGTAGAGCAGGGGTTATGAAGGACTTACCTACCCTGTCTTGGCAGAGCTAGGCTGTCGACTTACCTGCTTCCAGGTTTTGTCCTTTTTGAACAGCATTCTGTCTACAGTTGGAGCAAGGGGCTTTTCCTACCAAGACATAGGCTTGCAACTAATTCAATCATCTCCCACTGGAGATTCTTCGATGCTCATCTTCTACTTGGAGGAGAATAGCGGTGCTGTCAGGAGTTGATATGTCTTGATATAAAAAAATCTAAAGTTACGGAAACATCTTTGAATGCCATATTCTGCAGATCTCTTGAGGTTTTTGAAGAGGACCTATCTATCTCTTATATTAGGGTAAGCAGATGTTGCTTGTCTCTTAGCAGGTTTATTTCTGATTAGCTTACCAAGTAACTATAATAGGCTGTCATAGTACCTAACAGAATGACCAGCTTGCATAACCATTAGTTTGCATTTCTTAATTATCCTAAACAGTTCATGACAGTTAGTAGTAAAAGGCCGAAACATCACATTTCATTTTTTTTCTTTACCTCCTAACCCTTCCATCCCATTTCTCTGGGGGGGGGGGTGTCCTTATATAACAGTCTCTCATCTCAGTTGAGAGGTCGTATGAGGTCCAAGAGCCTCTTCATTCATTGGGGATCTATGAAGCAGTACCATCAGTGAAAAGTGTCTCGTTGCCTGAGAGAGAGAACTACTAAACAAACAAATCAATAAGCATACAATAGATAAAAAAGACTAAAAATTAGAAAAAATATAACTAATATATAAAAAATAAGTAAAAAATAAAAATTGAGGGTGTGGAGAAAGGGGTACCCTACTCCATTACTGGTGGGAGTGCAGGCTTGTGCAACCACTATGGAGGTCAGTCTGGCAATATCTTAGAAAACTTGGAATAGCTCTGCCTCATGACCCAGCCATACCACTTCTGGGTATACACCCAAATGCCTCTTCACAGAATCATAAGGAAGTTTCCTCATCTATGTTTATAGCAGCCTTATTTGTAATAGCTAGAAACTGGAAACAACCCAGATGTCCCTGAACTGAAGAATGGGTTAAAAAACTGTGGTACATCTACACAATGGAATATTATTCAGCTATCAGGAACAATGAAATTATGCAATTTGCAGCCAAATGGATGAAACTAGAAAAGCTCATCCTGAGTGAACTAACCCAGACTCATAAGGACACATATGGCATCTATTCACTTATAGTAGGATTTTAGCTATATAGTAGAAGGTATCAATACTACAACTAACACACCAAAGGGAACTTGCCCATACACTGTTAACCACTAAGATTTTGGGGTGTCAGGAATCCTGCACTCCTGGCTGGAAGTCTACATTGGCTTTGTTTGCTCAAACTCCACCTACATGTAATTACCCAGCAACATTTTCTAAAAACTCCCTCAGCTCTACAACCATCTTCAAATTCTACTCCTCAGTTTATCACAATACAACTATTGACCACATCTCTTTTTCTACCACTGAAACATATAAAGGAATCTCAGATTTGAAATGACTTGGGTTTCTCTTTTAGGCTCTGTAACAACCTCTTTTATAATGTCAACCCTATCCACAACTTTTGTGTACTTGCAACCAAAGTTTACAGCCTCTACCAGAGAATCGTGTCCTCTTATGTCCTAGAATTCTCCTTTGTACAAACACATGCATATCCATACATACTCTTTCCATGGGTTTACTAATACTGAAACCTACACACACACACACACACACACACACACACACACACACACACACACACACACGACTATCCATACAGTCCAGAAAACACAAGCCCAAGGTTCCTGGGACATGATCCCTTTGAGTAAGACCAATAAAATGAGAAAGAGGCAAAGATCAATCCCTGCCCACACCTCCGCAGTGCTCTGCAGAGCCTCTCTGGAGACATTCAGTGTAACAGACAGATCTGCTTTGATGGTTGCAGTTCCACAATGCATTCCTTTAGATTTTTTCTTTATATATTTTCCACTTTTTCCTCACTCTTACATCTCAAAGACTGTGGTTTATAGTAAAAAACCATCAGCAGTCATCTTTTCTTTTCTACGCAATCTATGTAAAGACTTTGGAAATAAGCTATAGCATTCTTTAATCCAGAGAACTCTTGGCTTTCAAGATTCCTCTAGTAAAACTACTTACTTAGTCCTTAAATGTATTTACTTTGACATGGGTTATTCATTCAGTATCAGTTGAACATATTTTAGAGCCTCCTTTGCTCCTACTTAAGTAACAGATGGTCCCTTGGAGACTTAACAGAGTTAATAGGCTACTTTAGTACTCATTTGTCCTGTCCTGTGCTTTGGTAGACATAGTTAAAACCTGCAGTCTTACAGTTTGAGTCACCCAGGTTTATATTCTAAAGTGTGGCAGTGCATTGAGTCAGGTGGTTTCCTATCCTGTTGTGTCATATGCATGAGCAAAAATGAATCAATTTATTTTAACCAAAATTCTGAGAAGCAGCGATTATAATATATTTATACAAAACAATAAAAATGTACTTGTTTATCCTAGTTCATCTTACAGTTAGAGGTCTGTTCCTTCTAACTGGTTCAACTTTAGGGACAGAAAATACTAAAAAAGAAAGAAAGAAAGAATACATGCTATGGCCAAGATGTTTTCACTATTCCTCCTTTCCCTAATGTTTAATATTTATATTTTATCCTCTAAATGAACAGAAATGTTAACTTTTGCAGGGTTCACTTTATTTATAAAAATGGGTTTTGAAGATCTCAACAGTTCAACATCATATATATGCCATTATACATGCATAATTATTAATAATTACTCTTTCAAACTGAGTTAATGTTCCTAAATCTGACTAAATGAAGACGTTGGTAGAAAAGGCTCAAGAGGGAATTCTTCTGAAATAATCAGAGTCAAATCAAGATTGAATTTTCTATAGCTGATGTCATTTCATACCAACAGATTTATGGGAATGAAGATTGAACTGGACACATCTCCATTTTGTATTATATTAAGTTGTACTTTAAATTATGGAATTAAATGTTCAAAGATAAAAACTTTGAGTTGCAATGTCCCTGAATCAAATGGTGTAAAGATGAAGTATCTTTGCTGTTATGTCTGTCAAAGCCTTCTAGCTCTGCTTCACATTTGGCTCTTTTATATTTGTTCTTCTATTTCTATTTTGTTAAATAAAATGTTGGGACATATACCAAGAAACACAGATTGTCCATAGCAGCATGAGACTTGGGCTATGGTTGGAAATAATTTAAATTAAACATTACATGAACACTGAAGAAGTTTCCAGCTTCCCAATTTAACTTGTGTATAAATTATACCCCCCTCAAAGAAACCAGAAAATGTAATACAGGGATATTATACTAAGGCATCTAGGAATCTAAATATATGATTGATTGATTGATAGATCTATATTTGAGTATAAATTACATTTAAAATGAATAAAAGTTAAAAATATCCTTATTTTTAACAAGAAGGTTACTAAATCTCTCCAACATAAAGTCTCAAATATAGAGAATTCTCTATAATATAAACCAGGCTTTAAAAAAAATCTTACCTCAAATATAAATTATGTTTTCAAAAACAACTCTAAACTAAAGTATCCAACCCACAGTCAGGTAAGAGCATTCAATGACAAAATGTCAATAATCCTATAAATGCTTTTCTAATTGGACAACTAGGAGTACTCTTTTTATTCCACAGTTCTGTAAAATGCTGTGCTGCTTATCGAGTTTTAAAATAACTGCTTCTGTGTCCACATTTTGGCAGTCATGAACTATGGCGTGACTAGAACTTTGCTCATGTTACTTTGGATTCACAGGCTGTGTCTAAATGTAGCCTCTGAATTGGATTACTGCACACAGAATCCAGCCAGATTGGTTGTAGAGATCTTCATAAAATGTTAAGCTATCAAAAACAACCAATTATTAAAGCCTTTTTATAGATCTATAGACCCAGACACAGTCTAGGCCGAGGTCCAACATATGCCATAGAATGACAGGCAATATTTGAAGCCGATGTAACTCAGTGACAGATAGCACTGACTCGGGGGCTCAGGGAGTAGATGTTTAAAAAAAAAAAAAAAAAAACCAATCCTGCCCTAATCCCATACTGGATTGGCAGAGAAGTCTCCTGAGAAGGTTATCTGCTGCCTGGCTCTGACCTCTACAGGATCAAGATTCCCCCCCCCCAAAAAAAAAAATAAGATAGAGCAATAAGAAACTGTAATGAATAACTTTATTTTGATTAATTGGAAAACTTTGACTAAGTATACAAATGTGTAGACAAGAAGAAGGTGTTTGCGAAAAGGTGTTCATGATGGTGTTCACAATCTAAGTGGCCCTATAACAGCAATGTGCGTTGAAGTAGAGTGTAACACCTTCCTACAAAGAAAACAATGGATTGAGACAAATTTACAGGTAATTTCTACAAAACGTTTTAGGGACAAATAGTTTTAACCTTATAACAGCAATTCCAGAATGCAAGAAAGGCAGGAAAATTAGAATGACTAATTTTGTGTGGTTATATTAAACTTTTATACCAAGATTAGACAAATGATAGTGTTAGAAAATAAAATTGCATGTCAATCTAATTCATGTACACAAATTCCAAACAGCTAAACAAGTTACTAGCAAACTTAACTCAGGACTGTATATAAAATAATCATCAACTAAATTTCTATCAAGAATTCACTTTCAGATTGAACATAAAAAACACATTGAAAATCTTTACTCATTAAAAAAAAAAAAAACAAGTGTGGGACAGGGACTGGGAAGGTAGCTCTACTGATAAAGTGTGTGCATCAGCACTCACATAAAAGCCAGCTGAGATGATAGTGTTCAGTGCTTAAAAACCCAACACCGAGGTAGCAGAAATAAGAAGATCCTTGGGTCTTGCTAGACACCTGGTCTAGACCAATTGAGGAGGTCCAGGTTCAGTAAGAGACTGTTTTAAATAATAATGCAGACAATAATTGAGGAAAACAACTGATTTAGTCTGGCTTACCTACATAACCAGAAACACTCATGAGTACACAAGAGCACACATGCACATACCAAGGCAAAAAAAAAAAAAAAAAAAAAAGATGAATAAATAAATAAATAAAATGAAAAATTCATACATTTTCTTGGATCTGTCAGATAATAAGGTGAGAGACAAACTACAAAGCTCAAACAAATGCAAGACACAAGGACCAAAATTTGATAAGCTAGAGAAGTTAATGGAACTACGACTGATGTATAAAACTAACCGGTATTTTTTTTAAACCTTTTTGGAAGAGTAGGTATAGATAAACATGAGTCTGAGAAACCCCAGAGGCCCGAGATTGAGTGACTGATTGATTGATTTTACTTTATATGTTTTTTATTGTTTTTTGGCTTTCTCTCCAGGAGCCAAAGGCCACAAGAGGTTATAATGTTAGAGATCAGAAAAAGTTCCCTTTGTGCCTCTGGCAAGGAGAGTGGAAGAGCGAAGCCTTCAAAAACATGTCTAAATGCCTATTATAAAAAGGTCTTACTCTCCAGGGAAAAGGACTTTGCCTTGTCAAAATAATCAACTTTACCTCAGCTTCCAAAAGGAATTTCTACCATTTCAGCTCCTCCAGCCTCTGTTTTATCCAAAATGGTGGTAAGAGAATAGATGAGAGCTCTTCAAAAAAAAAAAAAAAAAAGTGTGAAAAATGGCAACCAAGAAAAGGAAGAACAGAACAATTGAAAGCAAACCATTCCATTGGAGGTCAAAACCATGTGTGAAAGCTAAGAGCCTTGGAAACTACCCACTAAAAGACGGGATTTCACAAAGGAGTATAGATTGTTCCATCTGTGTGATTCCTATCTCCATACCAATAAACCTTCCACACAGTAGTAGCCAAAAAAAAAAAAAAAAGGCTTAGATTTGATACAAGGTTGTCTGAAGAGCAGTGTTATATAGGAAGCTCCCAGACATGAAAAGGGAAGGAAAAGGATACTAGGGGAATCTGAAGCCTCTGGAACCATAGCTACAAGGATCTTCAGCATGTGCATATCTAAGCAAAAATAGCACAAGCCCTCATGTTAAACATCTAGTAAATTAGTTTCTACTATCTGATACAGTGTATCTAATATAGGACAGAAAAAAGTCACAGACATGCTAGAAGAACAAAGAAACACTCACAAAAGAGATATTACAACCATTGCCAGTGTAGCATAGATGCTAGAACTGGCAGACAAGAAATTAAAAGTCACTATTAGTAATATATCAAGTTAGTTCTAATAGAAAGTGTAGACACTATAAACATTTAAGTAGATAATACACACAAAGAAATGCTAATTATGAGGAAGAACCCAAAGAAATTACCAAAAAATTATCATATACAGTAATGGAAATGAAGTTGCCTTCAATTCACCAATAGATTGGATACAGATGAGGAAATACTCATAAAATTTGTAAAATTGTGTTGATGTAGACAGCTTCAAAGAACATCCAAAAATTGTGGAACAATTTCAAAATGTTTTAAAAATCCATTATGCAATACCAGAAAGAATAAATATCTACGTTAATAGTAGGACAAACCTTTTCAAAAATGACAGGAACCAAACTACAGAGCCAGAAAGCTTAAAGAACATTAAGCAATGTTTTCTTTTGAAAATAAAAGTTAAAAACAAAAAATCATTGACACAATACATACTTTTTTTTAAATCTAAGAACAAAGAAAAATTGATAGAACTTTCAAGGCAGTGAAGATATTCTGTATGATACAATAGATTTGGACAATTGCCATGGTGCTCATGGTGACATACTAGACCCCACCAAGAGTAAACCACTTAATGACAATGTGGGTTAATTATCATTTCTTCAGATTGCTCTGGTGGATGATGTTGATAATGGGCAACATTCTGCAAATAGGAAAAGAACTTAGATATTTGTAAACCTCTACACTTTCCTCCCAATTTTAACCTAAAACTACTCTTAAAGTTTCTTTTACAATAATAGAAAATGTGTCCTAGAAAGATGGCTGGATGGTTAAGAGCTCTGGTTGCTCTTCCAGAAAACCCAGGTTCAATTCCCATTGCCTACATGGCAGTTAACGACCACTTGTAACTCTACTTCCAGGGAAATCCAACACCCTTTTTGGCCTCTCCTAGTACTACATGCATGTGGTATACAGACTTACATGCAGGCAAAACACCAAAACACATGAATATAAAAATAAATATCAAGAAAAAATTTAAGAATTTGACAGGAAAGAAGAAATTTATCATTATTCAAAGATAAACCAATTAACAGATAATGCAGTAAATTATGAATTAATCTGTGAAAAAAATTTAGAGAAAATTATGAAGATTAGAAATATTAGACAAAGAATTGAAAGATATCCCTTGTTCATGGATAAGATGACTCACCATTATAAAGTCTTGTTCCTTCCAAAAATTGTATAGATTGAGGACAAACAATCAGGATCCTAAGAACAATTTGGGGTGGGGAGGGTTGATTTGCTTTTGTAAAACTCAAAATGCTGATTCTAAAGTTTATGTAGAAGATCAGTGTTAAAAATAGACAAGTCCATCTCTTGATAAATAGGTGAATAATCCTACCTGATATCAGGAAATATCACAAAACTATTATTTATTCATTTATTTATTTATTTAAAAATAGAGGCTGGACATGATGGTACAAGCACTTGGGCAGCAGAGGCAGGCAGGCCTCAACGAGTTTGAGACCAGCCTGGTTTACATAGTGAGTTCCAAACCAACCAAGGCTATATAGTGAAACAGTCTGTCAAACTTAAATAATAAATAAGTAAATTTAAAGTCATAAAATGGAACATGTAAAAGCAGATATATACCTTTATATGTACTTTGTTTGCATAGCCCTGTTGCTTTGCTGAAGGAACATTTCATTTCAGTACATGCTGTCTCATAACTGCTTATTAATGTTGGGAAAGAGGATTGAAGTTCTGTAGTACATAACACCGAGAACTAGACTTAGGTGATGTAAAGATTTCAAAGAAAAGACAAAATGATAAAATTCTTAAAAGATAACCTACTAATAGAGAGGACAGACATGAAAGGTAGCATAAAAGAGAGCATCCTTGGACAAGAAAGGGCAGGCCTGTTTCCAGGAAAAGGAAACATGGCTGCAAACATCTAAAAGTGTATGTTGACTTCAGAGAACTGTACATGGTATTGTATGAATGGACTCCACAGAGTGTGAGAACAAGAACAAAGAAACTTATCAAGAAAACAAGAAAGAAAATCCTAGAGAATTGTTTTCTCTATAAGTGAATTATACATCATCATACAGGCAGTAGTACATTATAGGGAGATTTTAAACAGCGGTAAAGTGATCCTGTTGTGTTTTAGATGGATCAGACATACGTCAGGTCAGATGACAGGACACATGGAACTAAACTGAAACAAAAGAAATAAGAATCCAGGGAAGGAATCTAGGTACCATGGGTGTTAGTTTATGAAGGGAGCTGTGACAGGGCAGTGACAGAAGACATAAAACAAGAAAAAGATGGAGCCTGTGACAGTAACTGTATAGCAGAAGCAGGAAGGGAGAGAAAGGGGGAAAAGGAGGGAAGGAGGGAGGGAGGGAGGGAGAGAGGGAGGGAGGGAGGGAGGAAGGAAGGAATAGTAAAATATTTTGCAAACAAAAATCTAATTTGGCAATTTGGAGATTAAGATAGAGGATAAGATAGTAAGCACAATTTTGAACATTCTGAGTTTGAATGACTAAGTCAACCCCAGGTAAAATATTTAGCAGACACTGAAGCCATTGGGGATGATAAAAGAAAAAAATAGCAGTTTTTGTAGTGAAGACACACTCTTACACTGTTATGAACCCTTTATGAAAATTATGGTGATGATCATTGGCATTACTGGAAAGTGCACTCCCTAAAAAAAGAATTCTAAAGCATGAGTTGGCTGGAAAGTATATTTGTCCTTAAAGCATAATCTCACTACTGATGTCAAAATAACCGAGTCCAAATGAGATTTGGAAAGGTAACATAATGTTCACATAATTGTGTCAACTTCTTCTTTCTCCAATGAACATTTCTCTGGTATCCTATTTTGCTATAGAGCACAGAGAATATCCTAAAATATATCATCTAGGGTCTCTTACAACTTAACTTTTTTCATTGGAATCACAATGATCCAAAGGGTAGTAACAGCATAGCAAAATGTCCTGGAAAAATTCAGTCTAATACTCTAAAGAGATACTGATGAAGAACAACAAACTGTGGTATTGAGACCACCCCAAGTCCTCCACAAAGTTCTGGTAAACCATTTTAATGAAAACTGAGGAAACATGTGAGATTTGTATACTATGATGGAAATATTGCTTCCATGACCTAAGAAAATTTATCACTCAATATATGAAGAGACTCATCTCAAGTGATGCTCCAGAGGAATGTCAGGAGGCTGCCAACAGTCACAAATAGCTTTTATTCACACAACAGGGATAGAATTTGGGGCTCCCCTGGGTTTGCTTTTTCTTTGTCTTTAAAAAGTAACATTTTTTAGGTAACTTCATTTGTACCTTTTGACAGCAGCTATTGTTTCTTTTTAATTCACTACATTCAGACTTTTTGGAAAAAAAATGTGCTTGTCACTTATATCTTAATTGCTTTGTCTGAAATATGAGACTTCCTGACTTGGAAAAACTGAAAGTTATGCCTGTGTCATTAGACACAGCACAGCATATCCCATGAGAAAATGTTCAAAATACTCATGCTTCATTTTACACAACAACCAAAACATCTTTCTGTTTTAAACTGCCACAAATTTAGGGGAGAAGGTGTTAAATTTTACTAGTATTGTTCTTGAACACATGCCTTGGACTGAAATCCTAATTTTCACTTCCACGATATTAAAAGCCACTTCTTTTCACATTTCTTGTTTATTTCCCTTGACAATATAACAGGCACAGTGAACTTTTGGTTTCTACAAGTCTGGAGTTTAGGAAGCCAGGGGCTTCTAACCCATGCCTTGAGCTCCTCTAAAAGCCTGAGATTTTAAGATGCATCCACCTCAGATAATAAAAATCATCCTTTGAATCAACATCTATTTTATTATCTAAGATTAACAGGCATCATTTTGTACACTAAGAATGTACGTTACTAAATCAGGAATGAACTATACCCTACATGCAAATTAGATATTCAAATTAGAAGCTTTGTAATTTTGCATACTTTCTCATGTATGATATTTTTAATGGCTCAATAGCCTATTTCCTTTTCTCCCCATTACAATTTTTAGTGGATTTTTTTGAAAAATTTTTATTATGTGAATTTCACATCATGCACCCTGTTCCCTCTGATCTCTAACCTCCCCTCAGACTCACTCTCCACTCTTGCAATCTGTCCCAGTGTAAAAAATAAAATTTCATTGTAGAAGCTGCAATGGGTCTCAGTGTGTCCTACAATATTCCCTTTTGTCCACACATGTTGCTTGCAAATGTTCATTAAAATGACTCCTTGGTCTGGTGTGGGGCCTCTGGTTTCTGCTACTTTGTAAATACTGGAACCTACTGGAACTCCTCTCAGATATACTGTAATTGTCCTATGTCATAGAGATCCTGCAGTCCTGGGTTGTGGAACTGACCTCTTCTTGCACTCTAGCAGTTCATCCATGGGATAGATGTTGGGGTGAGCCAGTTCAAAGGCCCTGATTCTGGATCTGCAACTCCCCACTTGCAGGGCCAGTTCTACTATGGAAAGGTGCAGGGCCTGCTGTCCAAGTGCTGCAGCATGTGAGGAGCAGGGAGAGTTCTCTTGCCCTTGTGACCCCATCTGGGCCAGATCTCCTATCAGCCAATGGTGGTGAGGGCAAAAGGGAGGGGAGAGGATCTCTCCCTAGCCAACACCACCACATAGCAGATAGAAGGCAGGGCTGGCTCTCCCACACTCACTCCTTGAGGGCTGGCTCACCCACAACCCCAATATCCAGGACCAGCTGTAGTGTGCTACCCAGGCAAGGGGCAGGGCCTGCTCTCCAGAGTGCTACAGCATGTGAGGGGCAGGGACAGCTCTCCTACCTTTGTGACCTCATCTGGGCCAGATTTCACCCCAGGGCTGGGTCTCCACAACCCCCACATCCAGAGCCAGGCAGAGTTCTTCTAGTTTCTGGCTTGTTTCCTGTCCTGGGAACCCATCTGGTGCTTGCCTGGTACTGGCCTGGTAGTCATCACAGGCTGCTCCATGGCACCCAACCTTATATTGATATCCAACTTGTTTTTTTTCCAGGAATGTTAGGTTACTATTCACTCAGATGTTCATAGGTCAGAACACTGAATGTAGAGATAGCCTCTCTCTTCTCTACCACCTACTGATGCAAATGTGACATAACAGCCACATCTGTAATGCCTCTAAGGACAGGTCCCCATTATAATTTTAAAAGACATGAATACATTTAAAAGGTCAAGTGTCAAGGTCAAGCTACCATAATGAAAAAAAAAATTATTTTTATGCTCTTTTAGTAGTTGACTGATCCTAATTTTATCTGGCATATTATTTTTGTTGTAATAATTCTGAACTATGCTGGGTTTGTTTTTCTTAATGCTTCAATGTTTCTTGCCCCACAAATGCTTTTATAAATGAGTATACATAAAGGTCACACCACTTGATGAAAACCTGTGATTCACTTTCAAAATAAGGAAAGACAGGGAGGATGAAGAAGAAAAAGTGAGATTAGAGAAAAAAACTTTGTGATTATTTATAACAGTTGGATCAAGGCTGTGAAGTCTTTATTTTAGGTTTGTGACTGGAATGACCTATCTATTTTTGTTTTGGCTTCTATCCAGAACTATCAATTACCACTGTTATCTATAGGACAACATTTTCTGTTTCTGCTATAACAAATTGTCACAAACTTATAGCTAAAAACAGTACACATTTGTTATCTTATAGAAATAAGGCCTTTTGGGTCAAAGTTAATGTACCAGGAGCTAGAGAGATGGCTTAGGAATTAACAGCATTGCCTGCTCTCTGAAGGACCTAAGTTCCCTGTCCCAGTGTTACATTTCCTATATCCCTCTCCTATATCCAAAGACACCTGCACACCTATGGAATACAATCACACACACACACACACACACACACACACACACACACACACACACTTTATTTTAATTAGTGTACTAGTAAGGTTGTATTATTTCTGGAGACTGTACTGAAAATCTGCTTGTCTTTTGAGACCCCCTTTCCTTGGTTCATATCATTTGTTCTTCATCTTCAAAGCCAGTGTTGTTGGGACAAGTTTTCATGTGGTCCATATCCCTGCTCTCTTCCCACCCCTTTTTATACTTTTAAGGGTGTATGTGATTATTCTGAGGAGCCTGGATGATATAGAATAGTATACCCATGAACATAAGCTGATTACAAGCAGCAAGCCTCACCTTCTTTGGCCAGTGGATGACTTCATCCATTTGTCCTACTATAATAAAGTGTTTTAAATTGGACAATTTATAAAAAGAAAAAAATTGAGACAGAGTCTTACTATGTATCTCTTTCTGGTTAGGAATTCATAGCATAGATATCTCCCTCTGCCTTCTCGGTGCTTGGATTAAAGTATGAGCCAATGTGACTGGACATAAAATTAACTCAAAATAATTAATATCCCTCCTTTAAACAAATGATAAACGGGCTGAGAAAAAAATTGGGGAAACATTTTCTTTCACGATAGCCATAAACAACATAAAATACCTTGGGATAACACTAACTAAGCACGTGAAAGACCTGTTTGACAAGAACTTCAAGTCTCTGAAAAAAGAAATTGAAGAAGATATTAGAAGTTGGAAAGATCTCCCATGTTCATGGAATAATAGGATTACATGGTAAATGTCTTTCTTAACAAAAGCAATCTACATATTCAACACAATTCCCATGAAAATCCTGACACAATTTTTACAGATCTTGAAAGAACAATTCTCAACTTCAGATGAAAAATTAAAAAACACATGATAGAAAAAATAGTCCTGTATAGAAGTAAATTGTTTAAATTATTTACAAGACTTTAAATTACAGTTAACTGGTTGACAGTGTTAATCCTTAATCAACCATTATAAATGAGCACACACAGGCACCTGATGGATTTTAACAAGACTTAGCCTAGATTGTGTAATCTTTGCCCATCTAAACTGGCTTAGTCTGTTCCCCAAATAGAACCCCATATATACATATGTCCCCCTGGACTGCTATTTTCCATGCTATGCTGATGTTCCAGGCCACATGGAATAGTCTTCTTCCATTTACCCCATTGTATGTATCCTCCTTCCTCCCATGGCTTCTTCTTCCCATCTATCTCCCTGTTCCAAAAGCCTTCAAGCCTTAGCCCCATCTACCTCTCTGCCTAATTTCAGGCCTCAGCATCTATTCAACCAGTCAGAGACAATGGTTAACAAGCAAAGTAATAAACAGCAAGCAGGCCTCTGGAACCAATTAATTAACATTTGGAATACATAACAGATCACTGTACCAATCCTGTACAATAAAGGAACCTCTGTAGGTATCAACATCCCTGACTTCAAGGTGTACTACAAAGCAATAGTAACAAAAACTGCATGGTATTGGCATAGAAACAGACAGGTTGACAAATGAAATTGAATTGAAGCCCCAAAATAAACCCAAACACATACAAACATTTGATTTTTGACAAAGATGCAAAAACCCTTCAATGGAATAAAAACAGCATCTTCAACCAATGAATGGTACAGGTCTAACTGGATGTCTGCATAAATAGATCCATATTTATCACCCTGTACAAAAGGCAAGTCCAAGTGAGTCAAAGACCTCAACATAAAACCAGATACACTAAATCTAATGGAAGAGAAAATAGGGGAAGGTCTTGAACTCATTGGCACAGGAGACAACTTCCTGAACAGAACACCAATAGCTCAGGCACTAAAATCAACAATTAACAAATGGGACCTCATGAAACTGAAATTTTTCTGGAAGGCCAAGGATGCTGTCAATAGAACAAACTGGCAACCCACAGATTGGGAAAAGATCTTCACTAATCCCATATTCAACGAAAGGCTAATATCCCAAATATATAAAGAACTCAAGAAACTAAACACCAACAAACCAAATACTCCGATTAAAAAATGGGCCTCAGGACCCAGCCATACCACTTCTGGATATACATCCAAATGACTCCTCACAGAATCATAAGGAAGTCTCCTCATCTATGTTCATAGCAGCCTTATTTGTAATAGCTAGAAACTGGAAACAACCCAGATGTTCCTCAACTGAAGAACGGGTTTAAAAACTGTGGTACATCTACACAATGGAATATTACTCAGCTATCAGAAACAATGAAATTATGCAATTTGCAGCCAAATGGATGGAACTAGAAAAGCTCATTCTGAGTGAGCTGACCCAGACTCAGAAGGATACACATGGCATCTATTCACTTATAGTAGGATTTTAGCTATATAGTACAAGATATCTGTACTACAACCAACACACCAAAGGGAACATGGACATAGACTTTTTTGTTTTTGTTTTTGTTTGTTTGTTGGTTGGTTGGTCTGTTTTTTAGTTTTCCCTCCCTAGCAATGAGACACTTTTCACTGGTGGTACTGCCTTGTAGGCCCCCAGTGTATGAGGAGGCTCTTAGCCCACATATGACTTCTGAACTGGGGCGAGGGACTGTTATGTAGGGACGCTCCACTCCAAAGGAGCAGGATGGAAGGGTTAGGGTGTAGAGGATGGGAGGGCAGGGCTAGGAAGGGGGAAAGAGGACAATATGATGGAGATGTAACCTGAAGGAACAAATGAATAAATGTATTAATTAAAAAAATGGGGTACAGAGCTAAATCAAGAGTTCACTACAGAGGAATTTCTAACGCTGAGATGAATTTTAAAAATGTTCAACATCCTTAATCATAAGGGAAATGCAAACTAAAACAACTCTGAGCTTCCATCTTAAACCCATCAGAATGACTAAGATCAAAAGCTCAAGTGACAGCACATGCTGGTGAGGTTGTGGAGAAAAGGGAACCCTCCTCCATTGCTGGTGAGAGTGCAAACTTGTACATCAACTTTGGAAATCAATCTGGTGCTTTCTCAGAAAATTGGAAATAGTTTACCTCAAGACCCAACTATACTACTCCTGGGCATGTACCCAAACTATGCTTCACCAAATCACAAGGACATTTCCTCACCTATATTCATAGCAGATTTATTTCTAATATCCAGAAACTGGAAACAACCCAGACATCTCTCAATGGAGGAATGGATAAAGAAATTGTAGTACATTTACACAATGGAGTACTACTCAGCTATCAGAAACAAGGACATTGTGAAATTTGCAGGCAAATGAATGGGACCAAAAAGATCACCCTGAGTTAAGTAACACAGGCCTACAAACACACATGGTATTTACTCACTCATAAATAGATATTAGCCATTACATACAGGATAAACATGCTACAATCCACAGACCCAAAGAAAATAAGTAACAAGGAGGGCTCAGATGATGCTTGAGTCCCTCCTTGTAGCAGAAATGAAATAGACATTGGAAGTGGATAGAGAGAGGGAACTGAACAGGACCTAACAAAACTTCCATCTGAGATTTATCCAGCAGATAATGGAAACAGATGTAGAGACCCATGGCCAAACATTAGGAGAAAATCAGGGAGTCTTAAGGAAGAGTTAGGGGAAGGTTTGAGGGAGCTGAGGGGAGAAGGACACCACAAGAAGACCCACATAACCAGTTAACTCAATCATAGGGGAGCTCATAGAGACTGAGCTACCAACCAAAGAACATGCATGCACTGGCCTACTGCACATGAAGTTGATGGGCTGCTTGGTCATCAAGTGGATCCCCTAACAATTGCAACACAGTCTATCTCTGACTTGGACTCTGTGGCCTCCCTCTGGATCACATTTTCCTACCAGAGCTGCCTTGTCTTGCCTCAGTGGAAGAGGAAGCACTTTGTCCTGAGGCAATTTGATGTGCCAGAGCGGGTTGGTACTTGGTTGGGGTGGGTAATTTGGGGGAAGTAGACGGGAAGGTGGGACTGGGAAGAGGGGAGAGAGGGGTGGCAGTTGGAATGTAAAATAAACAAATTAATTAACTAATGGGGAAAAAAGGTATGTGCCACCATACTCAGCAAAAAAAAACAAAATTTGGGGGGGCCAACATGGCGGCGAACTGCACGGACGCATTTTGAATGTGGGAGAGAAGAGCCATAGAAAACACAGAGTTGTTGGACACTGCAAAAACCGGAGGGTCTGGCCCCTCCGGGAACACTCACAGCTCCCAAGGGACTGTTAAAAGTCCCAGAGCAGGGCTCTCCCCCCATCTCTCACAGACACAGAAGCCAATAAATTTGGGATTCGGGAACTCCCATTTGGAGAGGCACCTGGTAAGATCGATCCCAACACACAGCAGTCAGAATCAAAGGCCACATGGTGATCGCCCACTAGCCTACTGGGCTTCCTACACTGCAGGAGGACCTTATAACTACTTAGGAAACTTTGCAGAATAGTTGAAGTCTTAACAAGGAAGAAACAGGGTGCTCGGCGGGTAATCCGCAGCTGCTTGAGCTGGAACGGGAGGCCGGCAGGCAGAACAGTCGGGGTGGGAAGCGGGCGCAGGCAGGAGGGGCCGAAGCCCCACGCACCCACAGCAAAGCAGCTAGGGAAGGAGGCCAGCTCAGTCGGCGGGAGGGGCTGAAGCCCCAGGCACCCACCGCAAAGCAGCTAGGGCAGGAGGCCAGCTCAGGCGGTGGGAGGGGCCGAAGCTCCACCCACCCACTGTGGAGCAGATAGGGAGGGAAGCGGCCAGTCCTGTGGCGGAGAAGCCTAGTGGGCAACCAGAAACCAGGGGACCATAGCTGTATTCAGGTAAACCCAGACACATTAGGTGTGGAGCCGGGCCCTGTCAGCCTCCGTGACGACAAACAAAGCCCACAAAATCTGTGCCTGGACAAACAGGTCCATACCATCAGAACCATTACAGGCTGATCACTCAGTGTGCAACATAGGGAAGTCTGAACTGGGAGCAGTGAAACAATCCCGGACCATTACTCACTACCTGGGAATAGGCTGCACCAGCTCACAGCACATCAGGCTATTAAAAACACAGTGACCCTGAGATCCCCCTGTAAGCAACTACAGATAGGCAAGCAATTCGACTGCTACACCAAAGCATCCCCTGTGGATCCAAGCACCGAAAACGACAAGAACAGACAGCTAAACACATCCACATGGCCAAAGGTCCAAGAAAAAATAGAAATCAAGGAAATATGACTCCAAAAAAGCAGAATTATCCTAGCTCATCCAATTCGGATGACCTCACACCAACAGTAACACATGAAAATAATGACAATTCTGCATAATGGAAAGTGATAGAGTCCCTTCAAGAAGAACTTAAATCTATGAAGGAATTCAAAGAAGCCACAATTTTACAAGCCAAAACAATGAACAACACCATTAAAGAACTCCAAACAAGGTGACAGAGCTTGAACAGGAAAAGGAAAAAGCAATGAAAGATTTTCAGACAAAAACAAGCAAGTTGGAGAAGGAAATGTACAAAACGAACAATACCATACAAGACATGAAAATAGAAATAGAAACAATAAAGAAAACACAGTCAGAGTTAAAAGAGGAAGTGGAGAACCAAGGGAAGAGAACAGGAACTATGGATGTGAGTATCAACAATAGGATGCAAGAGATGGAAGACAGGATCTCAGGCATGGAAGATTCGATGGAAGAAATCAGTACAACTTCCAAAGAAAATGAGAAGGCTAAAAAATCTCTCACCCACAACATCCAAGAAATCAAGGACTCAGTGAAAAGACAGAACCTAAGAATCATAGGCATAGAGGAAAGAGAAGATTCCCGACTCAAATATCCAGGAAATATCTTCAAGAAAGTCATAGAAGAAAACTTCCCAAACCTGAAAAAAGAGATGCCAATAAAAATCCTAGATGCTTACAGAACACCGAACAGATTAGATCAGAAAAGAAACTCCTCTCGCCACATAATAATTGAAACACCAAATGTACAGAACAAAGAAAGAATATTAAAAGCTATAAGAGAAAAAGGTCAAGTCACATACAATGGCAGATCCATCAGAATTACACCTGACTTCTCCTCAGAAACTTTAAAAGCTAGAAGGGCCTGGACAGATATCCTACAAGTCCTGAGAGATCATAGCTGCCCAGCCAGACTACTATACCCAGCAAAACTTTCTATCAACATAGATGGAGAAAACAAGATATTCCATGACTAAATCAAATTTAAACAATATCTCCCACAAATCCAGCCCTACAGAAAATCGTAGAAGGAAAATTCAATCCCAGAAAAGAAAACTTCACCCAAGAAAACAAAGGGAATAGAAAACCCCTCAGCAACTAAACCAAAAGAGGCACAGGACCACCACCTATACCAAACTAATGGGAAACAACAAACCCAGGTCACTAATATCCATCAACATCAATGGACTCAACTCCCCAATAAAAAGACACAGGTTTACAGAGTGGATCCGCAAGCAAGACCCGTCCTTTTGCTACATAGAAGAAACACATCTCACTACCAAAGATAGACACCACCTCAGAATAAAGGGCTGGGAAAAGGTTTTCCAAGCAAATAGACCCAGGAAGCAAGCTGGAATAGCCATCCTAATATCAAACAAAACAGACTTCCAACTGAAGTTAATGAAAAAAGACAAAGAAGGGCATTATATACTCATTAAAGGGAATATTCATCAAGAGGAAATCTCAATACTGAACATCTATGCCCCAAACACAAAGGCACCTATTTTTGTAAAAGAAACACTTTTAAATCTTAAATTGCACGTCGATCACAACACACTAGTAGTGGGAGACTTCAACACCCCAATAACAACAATGGACAGATCATCAAGACTGAGGCCAAACAGAGAAATATTGAGTCTAACAGAGATCATGAAACAAATGGACCTAAAAGATATCTACAGAATGTTTCACCCAAACACAAAGGAATACACCTTTTTCTCAGCACCCCATGGAACCTTCTCCAAAATCAACCACATAGTTGGACACAAAGATAGTCTCAATAGACACAAGAAAATTGAAATAACACCTTGTATCTTATCAGACCACCACAGAATAAAGTTGGTCTTCAACAGCAAAAGAATCAACAGAAAGCCTACACACACATGGAAATTGAACAGCTCCTTACTGGATGGCCACTGGGTCAGGGAAGAAATAAAGAAGGAAATCAAAGACTTCTTAAAATCCAACGACACTGAAGACACAACATACCCAAACCTATGGGATACAATAAAAGCTGTGCTACAAGGAAAGTTCATAGCACTAAGTGCATTCAAAAAGAAAATTGTGACAGCTCATATTAGTGAATTAACAGCTAAGCTGGGTGAATTGGAAAAAAAAGAAGCAAACATGCCCAAGAGGAGCAGAAGGCAGGAAATCATCAAAATTAGGGCTGAAATCAACAACTTAGAATCAAAAAGAACTATACAAAGAATCAATGAAACCAAGAGTTGGTTCTTTGAGAAAATCAACAAAATAGACAGACCCCTAGCCAAATTAACTAAAAGGCAAAGGGAAAGAACACAAATCAACAAAATCAGAAATGAAAAGGGAGAAATAACAACAGATATTGAGGAGATCCTGAAAATATTCGGGTCCTACTTTAAAAATCTATACTCCACCAAATTTGAAAACCTAAGCGAAATGGACAATTTCCTCGATAAATTTCACCTACCAAAACTAAATCAAAATCAGATTAACAGCTTAAACAGCCCAATAACCCCTAAGGAAATAGAAACAGTCATTAAAAATCTCCCAACCAAAAAAAGCCCAGGGCCAGATGGCTTTAGCACGGAATTCTACCGGACCTTCAAAGAGGAACAAACACCATTACTCTTCAAACTCTTCCACCACATAGAAACAGAAAGAACACTGCCAAACTCATTCTATGAGGCCACTGTCATTCTGATTCCTAAACCACACAAAGACCCAACAAAGAAAGAGAACTTCAGACCAATCTCCCTCATGAACATAGATGCAAACATACTTAATAAATTACTAGCAAACCGAATTCAAGAACACATCAAAAATATAATACATCATGATCAAGTAGGCTTCATCCCAGGAATGCAGGGATGGTTCAATATACAAAAGTCAATCAGTGTAATTCACCATATAAACAAGATGAAAGAAAAAAACCACATGATAATCTCGCTAGATGCAGAAAAAGCATTTGACAAAATCCAACACCCCTTCATGCTAAAAGTTCTGGAGAGAACGAGCATACAAGGAACATACCTAGAAATAATAAAGGCAATATACAGCAAGTCAGTGGCCAACATCAAATTAAATGGAGAGAAGCTTGATGCATTTCCTCTAAACTCAGGGACAAGACAAGGATGTCCACTTTCACCATATCTCTTCAATATAGTACTTGAAGTTCTTGCTAGAGCAATAAGACAACTAAAAGAAATCAAAGGGATAAACATTGGAAATGAAGAAGTCAAATTATCCCTATTCACAGATGATATGTTAGTATACATAAGCAACCCCAAAAACTCCACAAAAGAACTCTTACAGCTGATAAACAACTTCAGCAAGGTGGCTGGATACAAAATTAACTCAAAAAAATCAGAAGCCTTTCTTTATACAACAAACAAGCATACCGAGAAAGAAATAAGGGAAAAAATCCCCTTCACAATAGCCACAAACAATATAAAATACCTGGGGGTAACTCTAACCAAGCACGTAAAGGACTTATACAACAAGAACTTCAAGCCCCTGAAGAAAGAAATGGAAGAGGCATTTAGAAGATGGAAAGATCTCCCATGCTCATGGATAGGTAGGATCAACATAATAAAAATGGCTATTCTACCAAAAGCAATATATAGACTCAATGCAATTCCTATCAAAACACCAAAAGAATTCTTTATAGACCTGGAAAAAGCTATACTCAACTTCATATGGAACAACAAAAAGCCCAGAATAGCTAAATCAATCCTGTACAATAAAAAAGCATCTGGAGGTATCACCATCCCAGATTTCAAGCTGTACTACAGAGCAATAGTAATAAAAACAGCATGGTACTGGTATAGAAACAGACCAGTGGATCAATGGAATCGAATTGAAGACCCAAACATGGACCCACACACCTATGGCCAACTAATCTTTTACAAAGAAGCCAAAAACGCACAATGGAAGAAGGACAGCATCTTCAACAAATGGTGCTGGTCCAACTGGATGTCCACTTGCAAAAGAATGAAATTAGACCCATACCTATCACCTTGTACAAAACTTAATTCCAAGTGGATCAAATACCTTAACATAAGGCCGGCCACACTAAAGATACTAGAAGAAAAAGTAGGAGAAACCGTCGAACTCATTGGCACAGGTGACAACTTCCTGAACAGAACACCAACAGCTCAGGACCTGAGATCAACAATCAATAAATGGGACTTCATGAAACTGAAAAGCTTCTGTAAGGCAAAAGACACAGTCACTAGAACAAAACGGCAACCAACAGACTGGGAGAAAATCTTCACCAACCCCACATCTGATAGAGGGCTATTATCTAAAATCTACAAAGAACTCAAGAAACTAAATGCCAAGAAACCAAATAATCCAATCAAAAAATGGGAGACGGAGCTAAATAGAGAATTCACAAAGGAGGAATCCCTAATGGCCGGGAGTCACCTGAAGAAATGCTCAACATCCTTAATCATCAGAGAAATGCAACTCAAGACGACCCTGAGATTCCATCTCACACCTGTCAGAATGGCTAAGATAAAGAGCTCAAATGACAGGACATGCTGATGAGGGTGTGGAGAAATGGGAACCCTACTCCATTGCTGGTGGGAGTGCAGGCTTGTGCAACCACTATGGAGGTCTTTCTGGAGATATCTTAGAAACCTTGGAATAACTTTGCCTCAGGACCCAGCCATACCACTTCTGGGTATACACCCAAAGGACACCTCATGGAGACATAGGGAAGTCTCCTCATCTATGTTCATAGCATCCTTATTTGTAATAGCTAGAAACTGGAAACAACCCAGATGTTCCTCAACTGAAGAATGGATTAAAAACTGTGGTACATCTATACAATGGAATATTACTCAGCTATAAAAAACAATGAAATCATGCAATTTGCAACCAAATGGATGGATCTAGAGAAGCTCATCCTGAATGAGCTAACCCAGACTCAGAAGGATGCACACGGAGTCTATTCACTTATAGTAGGATTTTAGCTATATCGTATAGGATATCTGTACTACAACCAACACAACAAAAGGAACACAGACATAAACTTTTATTTCATTTCTTTTTCTTTTTCCTTTTCCTTTTTTTTCTTTTTCTTTTCCCTCTCTTTTTTTGTTGTTGTTCTTTGTTTTTGTGGGTTTGTGTGTCTGTTGGTCTTTTTTTTTAGTTTTCCCCCCCGTAGCAAGGAGACACCCTTCACTGGCAGTACTGCCTCGTAGGCCCCCGGTGTATGAAGAGGCTCTTGGCCCTCATATGACTCCTGATCTGTGGTGAGAGACTGTTATGCAGGGACACTCCACCCCAGAGGATCAAGACGGAAGTGTCAGGGGGTAGAGCATGGGAGGGTGGGGCTGGGAAGCGGGAAAAGAGGACAATATGTTAAGGATGTAACCTGTAGCAACAAACAAATAAATTTATTAATTAAAAAAGCAAGTATCAACGTTAAACCACTGTAAATAAAATAAAGGATACAGCTGTTCAACCTGGTTTTATAAACCTCCAAGTGTTGAAAAAACGTAGAGCTAAGATAAAATACAGGAGAAATGTGGTGTTAACCCATGCCTTTAACTTCAGCAGAGACAGGAGGAGCACCATAGCGTTAGTGGACTTATAAATTCTAGAGTTACACGGAACAGGGTGGTGAGGGTACACACCCTTAATCCCATCATTCAAAAAGAGTACACCCTTAACCCCAACACACTAGAGACAGAAACAGGCAGATCTCAGAGCTCAAGATCAGCCTGATACAAAACAAACTCTAAATAGAGAAAAACTTCGATCCAGAAGGGGTGGAACACATCTTTAATCCCTTCAGATGGGAACCACAGGTCTCTGATCCCAATAATTAGAATGCAAAGACACACACATAGGATTTGGAAGGACCTAAGTTTAAAAGCTACTTA
>CAJQZJ010034249.1:2317219-2336309 GCA_907164525.1 Lophiomys imhausi
ATTGTCAAAAAACCAAATTTGCTGCAGGAGAAATATTACCTAGCCCCTCCCCAAAAAAAAGAGGGTGATTGTCCCTGAGTGAGAATTAGGGCAGGGCTCTGTTCTTATCTTTCCAGGAGAATCAAAGCATCCATTCAAGGAACCCAGGGACAACTGGACAACGGAAACCTCAGCAGAAATCAGAATCAGACACCAAAAGAAGACGAGTGACCCAGTTGATTCAGCCTGACAGACTCCCTCAAGAGCTGTCTCCATCAAAAGCCTACAACCACAACAACTCAATATCGCTAAGACCGTTCAGCTCTACACAATGCCCCAGCCAGAACCTCAGTAAAGCCTGGAAGTTCAGCTTCTGCCTACAAACTCCTTAGGACATCTAAATAGCTGAGAACAGAAGGGCTGAACATAAAAGGATTGTATTAACATTTTTCACCATTTTTCCATTTTGGTTTGGGCCCCAAACAGGTTTACTACGACCCAAATCAGCAGGAAGTCATTTTAAGAGAGCGACGTCCCATACCCAGAGGGTGGGGAGGGTGTTTCTCCGCCCCCCCCCCTTTTTGGTTATTTGAAGGACAACTGAAAACTCTGTTATTTAGGGGAAGAGATTACAAGTTGTTAAATGGTCCTGTTTAATGGGCTTTGGAGGTTAGAGCCAGGGAATTCCTTCTTTCCCTTTTCTGTATCCTTCTTTATCTCCTATGTAGGAATGCACGGACTTGAGAAAAATTGAGACATAGACATAGCACAGGAAGGACCAAGAAGAAGGGTCAGATTATTGAATATGCCCTTATATCTTTGTATATTGATACAAAATTAGTAGTATATTTGGCTAAAGTGGTATTGACCATTGTTTATTGTGCAAAAATAAGATTGTATTGGACTACGTCAGTATTGATATTTGTATATTGATACAAAATTAAGATTATAGTTGGCCACAATGGTATTGACCCTTGTATATGGATGCAATATTAAGATTGTATTGGGCCACATAGGCATTGATCTTTGTATATTGATACAAAATCAAGAGTATATTTAGCCACATTTGAATAGATCTTTGTATATTGATACAAAATTAAAGGTAATGCTTCCTAATGGTATCGTACCTAGAGATACTTAAAAATGAAATGTTAAGCTCTGGCCTCTTGATACCAACCGTCTTAAACTGTTTAGGATAGTTAAGAAAAACAAACTCCTAGTCATGCATGCATGTCACCTTGTTAGCTACTATGACAGTCTATCACAGATATTCTCTAAGCTACTCAGTAATCAAGTTGTTAAGAGACAAGCAACATTTGCTTATCTAAATACAAGAGATAGATAGGGCATCTTCAAAAACCTCAAGAGATCTGCAGAATATGGCATTAAAAGATGTGGTCTTAAATTAAGGTTTTTTTTTATATCGTGACATATCAGCTCCTGACAGCACCCCCTATTCTACTCCAAGTAGAAGATAAGCATCGAAGAATCTCCAGTATGAGATGGTTGAATTAGTGGCAAGCCTATCTCTTGGCATGTAAAAACTCCTTGCTTCAACTGCAGACAGACTGCTGTCCAAAAAGAACAAAACTTGGTAGCAGGGAAGTCGACAGCCTAGCTCTGCCAAGACAGGGTAGGTTAGTCCTTCTTAATCCCTGCTCTACAATAAATGTCTGTCAGAGAAACAGGACCAAAAGGCTGAAGACTGATGCTGGAATGTATGGAGAGAAAATGGGAACTGTCCAGGTAGTGACTGGTTTGTCATTTCTTAGTATTGGAAGCTGCAGGCCCTGCACTTCCTATATAATCAGATATATTTATCCTTCTCAGCTCTCTGAGGTGGTTGAAGAATAGACAGCTTGAGTCTCATAGCTAAATTTTGAGTTGTTTAGGAAGCAAGAGGGTGTTCTAGATCTAAGAAGATGGTTATAATAGTGGTGCAAGTTAGTATGAAAGCTAAGTCAGTTATAGAACTTTAAACTCATGGAGATGGTTAGAAGGTAGAAGGTTAAAGTCAGGGGCCAAATATGTATGAACTGGACATTGGGAAGGTATACTGGGCCATTTAACTCTCATAAATGTGGCATATTTAATTCTGCTGTTTTGTATAGAATTTACTGTTATAAGAGAAAGAACCATTTGTTGGATTGAAAAGGGAAGTTGTTGGGGGGAAGAGGGTGGAAGGGTGGGACAGGAAGGGGGAATAGGGAAGGGTTTGTGACTGAAATGTAACTTGAAGAAAAAAAAATAAAGTACTTATATATATATATAAAAAAAGTAGAAGGATTCCCTGAAATGTTCCTAGGTATTAATACTGACATGACAGAATTTCAATATTTAATGGATATTTTCTTTGAATTTTTCTTTAGAAATATATTTTTGTAAAATAAAGTTGTTTATTCTCTTTAAATATATTAAAAAAAAGAAAGTAGAAAGTTCAAATGCTTTATAGAGGAAGAGGGTTGCGGGGAGAAGGGAGAGGGTGGGGAGATAGAGCAGGGATTGCTGGGTGATAATTAGGAGGGAAACTGCATGATAGGTGATATGCAAGTTTATGGCCAAGCTAAAAGCATACCTGCCTGTCCAGTCCAGCCCACATGGACCAGATATGAAAGTGGGTCAAATAGTGTCGTGTTCCTAGAGATGGTAGGGGTATTACCATAATGTGGCAGGTGGTACACCATGGCAGGCCCTTTGCAAGGTGTATTCCTGGAGGAAATCATGCCATGCCACAAAACAGGTCTGGTGTAAGGTTTATTAAGGTAAAGGGGAAGGGAGTTTGGGGCGGGGAATGGAGGCGGAGTCATGGGAGAAGCTGGAACATAGGGAGAAAAAGAAGGACTTGGAAGACAGGGAAGTTGGAGCACCCAGAGAAATAGGGAAGAGAGACGGGAAGAGGTGGCAGGGAGCTTTTACCCCCTTCATGTGTCGCACCTGTCGGGAGGTAATGATGTACGCAATTAAGGACCCTGAAGGACTCTTGAAGTCAGGCTAGTAGAAACACCTTGTAGGTGTACAATGGACCTAGGTTTTTGTTTGTTTGTGAGACAGGGTTTCTCTGTGTAACCCTTGCTATCCTGGAACTCATGCTGTAAACCATGCTGGCTTTGAACTCACAGAGATCCGCCTGCCTCTGCCTCCCGAGTGTAGGTATTAAAGGCGTGTGACACCTGGCCTGGATCTAGGTTTTTATGTAAAAGTGCATTAAAATGGTCTTAGCTGACCTACATAAAGAGTCCATTGTTGATGCCCATAGCTAACACACCTTGTCATGATATAATCAGGATTTAACATCAAATCAGTCAAAAGAAAGGACATTTTTACTAGTATAAGGATCCTGCATACTGTTCTCTGTCACAGATGTGTCTACCCCTACTAACTCCCTAACTCTTGACAGCTGTTAATTTTTTCTTTATTAATATAATTGTATCACTTCTAGAAAGTTCTACAAATAGGATCATGTAATTTTTAACTTTGGGACATGAAATTTTCTGACTCAGCATAGTTATGGAGTGATTTATCCAGTTCTTTTGTTTTTGTTTTTTGAATTCTTCAATGGTTTGTTTCTTTTTGTTGTTGAGTAATATTTCACAGTATATCCATTAGACACCTTCTTCTATTGTAGGACATACTGGTTGTTTCCAGTTTGGGACTTTTATGAATAAAATGATTGAGATATTGTAAAAAAAAAAAAAAAAACAAAAAAACAAAATTTTTGCTCACAGTTATTGAGGCTGCAAAATCAAGCATCAGCGGCCCTCATAACCTAATCACCTACTCAAGACCCTACCTTTAATTACACTCATCTTGAAAGTTAGACTTCATTATGTATATGTTTTGTTTGTTTGTTGCATGGGCCACACTAACATCCTGATCATATGTTACACGGCCACAGGTTCCTAAGATTCAGATAGGGTAATATTATCCATTCTTGTGCTTCCTTGACTTCCTTGTCACCTGACTCTGACCCCACTTACAAGCAGTACAAGCCGCACAGAACTGTGTGCCCTAAGTAGGGTCCTCTAGCTACTTCTGCAACACCTTTGACTTGAAACAACCCCACTAACATTGCAGCAACCAAAACCTCAGGACTCATCAATAAGTGTTGACAACAAAAAGTAATACATCTTAAAACATACCTCTCCAACATTCACTCACTAGTGAGAATGAAAGCATTGGGGATGAGGAGCATACACCTTGGAAAATCTTTTTACCTAGGTAAAAGGTGGAAAGGAGTTTAAAGAAAGAAATATCAATTAGCACGTAACAAAAAGAAAAGAAGGGAACAAACATCTGCAAGTCTGTTGCTGTCCACACACAGTTATCCACAGCCTTTCAGAAAGAAAATACCCCATGATGTAATGTCCTTTTACAGCACATGAGAAGCTGCCAGGGCCATGGACCAACCAGAGTGTCTAATAATGCAGAAAAAAAGAGAGTAAGAATATAGAAATCCTTGGTGACATTGGCATCCTCAGTTGTGAGCTGACAAGCCTCAGAGGAAATGAGAGTTTGTTGATTCTTTCCAGACAGAATGCACACTGTGAAAGGAAGAAGGCCTAGCAGAACTAGGAAGTCAGCTGGCATCACCAGAACACCACCAGTGCCACTGGACAGAGTGCGGAATGGTTCATGTAACTAACTGAACCACATAGGCAACTATTGTTTGAGTGTGACCCTCAAGCCTTTCTGTAATGAAAATTTAATGTTCCAAATCTTAAGTATTTTTACATAGGGCCATATAGTAATTAGTATTCAATAATAACCATATGTAATCAGGATTAAATGAGGTCATGAGGATGAGGTCTCCAATATAGCATTTGTGGCTTTATACAAAGAGGAAGAGAGACTTGACTTGACATACTGGTTCTATCTGACCACAAGATGCTTCCTGCTGTGTATAACAAAGCCAGGAACCCCTCACCAGAGGCTGCAGATGTCAGCACAGCACTCAGGAACTTCACCACCTCAAATATACTGCTGCTGATGCTTCTGCCTCCTCTTCCTCCTCCTCCTTCTTCATCTCTGTCTCTTTGTCTCTGTCTCTCTGTATGTGACTGCATATGTGTGTGTGTGTGTGTGTGTGTGTGTGTGTGTGTGTGTGTGTGATGCATATGTGTGCATGTGTGTGGAAACTAAATAACTTCCTCAGTCACTGTCCACTTTAGTTTTTGAGACTGGGACTCTCACTGAGCCTGGTGCCCATCAATCAAAGTACACTGGCTGGCCAGCAAGTACTAGCTATCTTCCTGTCTCTACATCCACAACACTTGCGTTACAGGAACATGCTCCCATACTGGTTTTTTGTTTGAGTGTGGGACAGTTGAGCCACCTCTCTATCACACAACATCTATTTCCCACAGATTGCCAGTCTTAGTCATTTTGTAATAGTAATAACACATAGATTAAGCATTGTCCTCAGTTCTCCAGCTTTTAAATAGTCGCACATGTACAAGTTTTAATGTCAATTTATGCTCTAGCTTCTGCAAATCTTGGGACAGTACACAGACTTGCGCCATTGACCCTCACTGGTGATGCCTCAGTAGCTTCTGAAAAATGACAGAAATGAAACTTAAAAGGATTACAATCCTAACAAAGACAACAGTGACAGAATTTGTTTTTAGTATTAGGAATAAACCACCAGATTCTCTGTGTGGCTAATTGCCTCCCCACTGAGCTATAACTCCAGCCCTAACTACTGACATTATGATGGGGCCAAGACATGAGTAGAAGAAGGGATGTCTAAATTGAGGCACAAAGCATCAAACAAGTGTAGCATTCAGAGTCAGAAAAAAAATGATGCACAAAGACAGAAGAGTAAAATGAGGTAAGAAACAGAACATCACTAAGAATAATGTCAAGATGGATAAACTCCGTGTTCTTTCAGCAGTAAACTGAAATACATTAAATGAGATTCAGTGAAACCACATGCAGGCTAACCTACTCAACTCACGTTTCAGCATTCAGTGAAATCTTACTGTCTGGGACCAACTTCTCCAACTCTGGAATAAGGGACAGAGGTACAGCTGCATAGTCTCTAACAGGCATTCAGGTGCCAATCATCCTCTATTATCACCAAGTTCTTGTGCTGAGATACTTCTACCTTCTTTGCATCTCACATATCCTGACTTCTCAATCAGTATCCCAGTTCACGTGATGAGATAATCAGGAAAAAACCTACAGCAAAGTCATCCTAAAATGAAATTTGTGATGTCTAAAATAGTTACTCCCTACATTACTAGAGATGCCCAGGAAGAAGGATGGATTCCTTATGACAAAATATGGAAACTATTAATACCCACTGAGTGGAAGCCTCTCAGGAAGCATCAGTACTAACTCTCCCAAGTTGAGGTGATCACCATTAACATGTGAAGTTACCACTCTGAAGGCAACAAGCTTGAAGTGAGAATTAATGGTTAGAGCCACACCCCACCCAGAAAGAAATCGAATCAGAACAAGTTAGTGTTTTCTTTCGTGAAATGCCAAAACATAGTCTTGAAATTTAGTCTATCATCTTGTCATTTTGCAGATGTAATGAGAGCTAAAAATGGTAACTAGTTTACCCACTAAGAGAACTCTCCAGAAAGATTGTACACGTACATCAGTCTAGTTCCAAAGCCCAGGCTGCTTGAATCCTTGGCAACTTCACACAGAGGCATAGGGGAGCCCAGAGAAACCCTCCCAGGTCAAGTTCACTGGTCAGGAGTGGACACAAATGCATTGCTGTTATAAGTAAAGATATTTCCATAAGAAAGAAATTCTTTAAGATCTTGCATTTTGCACCTAGCATGCTTATAGACACTAAAATTAAGCAAATCATCTGTTTTTACATGCCTTTGGAATTTGCTTTGTGCCATAATTGTTACACACGTTCCTCATTGCTTGTACATAACCAGTGAGATAATTTTGGAATTGAAAGCAGATAAGTTACTTGTTAAAAAATAACCCATAACATAACAGGAATAAATGCAGGTATCTCTGACCCTAAAGCAAGCACAGGTTCTGTCTATGGTCCTGGTTGTCCAGTTTGTTGTTCAACAGGGATAAACATTCAGAGTTGAATCTACATCTTTCCTGAGTACCTTTTCTTCGATTACGTAGCTAAACATTTTCTTGTTAGTCTTTTTTCCTTCAAGGCCAAAAGGCAGTCTTGAAATTTGTACTTTTATAGGTTATATGTCCTCAGTATTCAGTAAATTGCTGTGTGTGTGTTTAAAGAACATTAACTATAGAAGCAAACAACAGAGCAGTTTGTCATTCCCTTATTTTAGAAGCCCTGAATCAAAACTCACCTAACTTCTCTGTTATTTTCAAAGATATTTAATTTATTTTCCTACCATGGCCCTCCTAGATTGGAAGCATTGCTCTCTGAAGGCAACAAACTTGAAGTAGAATGGTATCATACTGCATCCTAAAAAAAAAAAGAAATGAAATCAGAAGATTTCCCAAAGAAAAATAAAGAAAAGTAACAGATGGCCAAAAGCCTTATTTAAAAATAAAATACAAATGCCTAGGGGACCCAGGTATAAAACTTCAGTTCCTTCTTTGTTCAGGTATTAACTTTGCCTTTCTCTGCAGTTTTCTGAGCATTTGCATGAACTTTTGCAAGCTTTCATCTACAATTTAGTTTGTATTTCTTCAAAGGCAAAATAAAGATCTTCAAAAACCTCAAGAGATCTGCAGAATATGGCATTCAAAGATGTTTTCTTAACTTAAGATTTTTTGATATCGAGACATGTCAGCTCCTGACAGCACCCCCTATTCTACTCCAAGTAGAAGATGAGCATCGAAGAATCTCCAGTGGGAGATGATTGAATTGGTGGTAAGCCGTTCTCTTGGCAAGAAAAACCCCTTGCTTCAACAGACAGACTTCTGTCCAAAAAGGACAAAACTTGGAAGCAGATAAGTCGACAGCCTAGCTCTGCCAAGACAGGGTAGGTAAGTCCTTCATAATTCCTGCTCTACAACCAAAGTCTGTCAGAGAAATGGGGCCAAATGGCTGAAGATCGATGCTGTAATGTATGGAGAGAAAATGGGAACTGTCCAGGCAGCCACTGGTATGTCATTTCTTAGTTTTGGAAGCTGCAGGCCCTGCACTTCCTATATAATCAGATATATTTATCCCTCTCAGGTCTCTGAGGTGGTTGAAGAATAGATAGCTAGAGTCTCATAGTTAAATTTTGAGTTGTTTAGGAATCAAGAGGGTGTTCTGGATCTAAGAAGATATTTTTAAAATTATGAGGCAAGTTAGTATGAAAGCTGAGTTAGATATAGAACTTTAAACTCATGGAGATGGTTAGATAGTAGAATGTTAAAGTCAGGTGCCAAATACATATGGACTGGACATTGGGAATGTATGCTAAGCCATATAACTCTTATAATTGTGGCCTATTTATTTCTGTTGTTTTGTATTATATTTATAGTTATAAGAAAAAGAACCATTTTTTGAACTGAAAGGGAGAGCTGTTGGGGGGAAAAGAAATACCTTAAACTAAAAAAAAAAAAAAAGGGAAGAGGATGGTGGGGCTGAGGGGGAGGAGGGTGGAAGGGTGGGACTGGAGGGGGGAGTAGGGAGGGGATTGTGATTGAGATGTAACTTGAAGAAATAAAAAATAAATTATTAAAAAAATAAATAAAAATAAAAAATAAAGATCTTCAATTTCTTCTTCACTCCTCCGCAGGACCGTGTACATGGCTTGATTTTTCAATACATGTTTTCACAACTCAAATATAAAAGTTATGAGAGGCTAAAGTGTTTGTAGGGCAAACAGAAGGACCAGGATCCTAATCCCCAGAATCCACATAAATGCCCAGTGGGCGTGGCAACTTGCCTGGAACTTCAGTTTCAGAAAAGGAAAAAGTAAGGCAGAGATAGGGAAGGGAATTCTTGGAGCAAGCTGACTGGTCAGAGGGGCTGTATTAGACTATTAAATTCTGTGCTCAATTGAGAGACCTTGCCTCAAAAAATAAGGAGGCAACCTCTGTTCCCCCCTGCATACACACACACATGCATATGCACCTGCACACTTATGTGCATCCACACATATACAAATACACACACACACATACGGGGAAAATGATGCTAAGAGAAAAAAAACTTAAGTGAGAAGTTTTATCTTATCATAGAACTCAAACATAAAACGACCAATTATTGCTGCAAATCTGAAGATAAGATCCAAAAAGAACACGGATGTCCTCGCTGAGCACCAGGATCCTTCGACATTAGAGGTGCTCCTATCTAGCTTTCCCTGGCCAGAGGCTAAAAGTCACAGCTTCTGCTACCACCTTCACAGAGCCCAGCAATAGTTTATGTCCTTGTAAGCCTAACGTGCTTTTTGTCAAAGCTGCATATCTTGTCAAAATTGTTTGCCCACATCATTGCAATCTGTGTGCAGGGAAGCCTGAAACAAAGCCGTGTTTGGAAAGCAGTGGAAAGTACAAGAGACTCTGGGATTCATAAGCTTGGGAAAGCAATGATTCAGAGAGAAGCTGCTTTTCTTGAGTCTTCTAAATTGAAAAGCACTCGAGGCAATAGAGCAGCTGCTGCTTCCCTAGGCTGGTTTGTGTTGAACTTACTTGACCTTTTACCTGATGTTCGAATTGGGCTTCCAGCTAGACCAGGAAGCATAGCCCCACTCATATGACCTGGGCTAACCTGTACAACTGCCCTCCTTCCATCTGAAGTGCAGCCCGGGAGATGTGCGCAGAAGGTCAGCCAGGAAGGTAGGTTGAAGTAGCTGTTTTATTAAAGAGTTAACTCCAGAGCACTTCTCAGAGCCTGCCTTCCCTCCCTTCTCATTCATCTCCTTTTCACCCTGTATGTTTTATAGTCTTCAGTTTCAATTACAAGTGACTAGTCATTAAGTGATGGTAAATTATTTTTATATCTCCTGAGAATCATGGCACCTGAACATTGCTGGTATCACGATACCCCAAGAGAGTATGAGGACAGACAGAAGCTAGGCTACAGTGGTGTTTGATTTTTGGGTTTTCATTTTGTTTTTTGCTCTGTGAGAAATGAAACACAAATACAATACATTGCTGTTTATGGTCTCAAATCTATGAATATTTGGAGCTGTACTTTCTTTCTTGTTTTTCAGGTAATCTCATTCTCAAGACATGGTGAGGAAGGAGAAAGGGACAGTGAGTTTCACTGGCTCCAACTCCAATTTTAAGTATTTACTTGGCAACTGACCCAATTTCAAAAAACCTGCAGTTATTGGATACAGTAAAATGTGCCCATAACAGAGTTCTTCCAGAGTGCACAGAGTTTTTAAGAGAAGCTGATGTCATTTGTGTTTCTGCTTTGACTTGGGATGAGTTGAATCACTCATTACCACATGATATGTAGTAAAAGTCAAACCAAAAGAGGCAAGAAATGCTCTTTTATGCATGTTAACCTCACCTTCTTTCCTGAGTTTGCAAAGCTTTCTGAATACCAGCAAAGCAATGAACAGCAGCCATATTCCTAATTTCAAACAACTCATAGACCTGTCAACTGCAGAAACCTCCCTGACCACCTCCATACCACATCACTTACATTCTTTGTATTTCTTCAAAGTAAGATTATTGCTCTACTTTCTTAGGAGTTTCCATTTTCCTTTATACAGATTTTATATCTACAGTATCAGGTCTTTAAAGAGGAACTGTTAATTTATAGTACTCAAGAAAAGATATTGGGGTAGGGCCTTAAGAATTGGTTTCCATTTCTATGATTAAAAAAAAATACCCTGAGAAAAGCAACATAAAAAAGAGAGGCCTTGTGTGGCCCACAACCAATCATTGCAGGGAAGTTGAGGAGCAAGAACTTGAAGTAGCTGTTCACAGTGCATTCACTGTAAAGTGCAGACAGCAGTGAGTTAATTCATGCATACTTCTGTTCAACTGCCTTGTTTGCATGCAGTCCAAGGCCCATGAAATTCTGCCAACCCACATCCATGGTGAGCCTTCCCACCTCAGTTAACCCAAGGAAGAAATCCTTCATTAGACTCTTGGGTGATTCTGAACTGGGTCATGTGGACAATTAAAACTAGCCATCATTAATAAGATGAGCAAATGAACAAATGAATGAATGATTTAAAGGAAGTTTCACTTGCTAATGAGGTTCGATTTCTGACTTCCTACCTCATATCCTCCTACTCCCAATGATCTTTGGAACTCTAAGGGTGGCAGAGCATTCAAACTCATGCAGAAATGCAAGTGTGCCCCACAGTGAGGAGTTAGGCAAGGAGTGGGCCAACATGAAAGGCAACAACCACCCATGAATATGACCAGTGGTCAATAACAGATGAATGCCTAGTGTGTGCCCATACTGCAGATTCTCAGCATCTGTCACGTTTGCAACACCTCTGACCTGGTATTATAAGGAATTAGATATTGTTATCTATGATTCATTTTGTTGTTGTTGATCTAGCAGTTTTCTCAACTAAACAGGAACCAGTTTCATTTGAGTATCCTGAGACTGCAAGGCATGCTACTTCTGTGTTCAGCAATACTTCCTTAATAAAGTATAGGGTAAGCGAAACACAAGACAGAAACACATTGGGTCTCAGGGTTTGATGGTGTGGTGTGTGCTATCATTCTGTATCTTAGATTTAAATTTTTTGTTTGCTTGTTTTATTGTCACTAGTAACTATAAAATAAGAAAACCATTAATTTAAAATTTTCCTCCATGATACTGGAGAGATGGCTCAGCAATGAAAAACACTTGTTGCTATTACAGGGACCCAGACTCAGTTCCCAGCACCTACATGGTAGCTGACAATCCTCTTTAACTCCAGTTCCAGGAGATTCTGACCTCCATAGGCACCAGGCATGTACATGGTTCACAATAAACACTTGCATACACATGACATAAAATTTCAAAATCTAAAAATAATTAATAAACAAAACACGCACTCCATCAAAAATATTCTATTTATATATCCATCTTACATCAAATTTTATTTTAAATGTTATTCTTTGTCTTGGTCAGTATTCTGTGAAGAGATACCATGACCAGGGCAACTTATAAAAGAGAGCATTTAGTTGGGGCTTGTTTACATTTTTAGAAGTTTAGCTCTGAAGTTCAGCTTCTGTCTACAAATTTCTTAGGACATTTAAATACCTCAGCACAAAAAGACTGAATATCAAATGATTCTATTAATGTCCTTAACCATTTTTCCATTATTATTTGGACCCCAAACAGGTTTGCTACATCCCAAATCAGCAGGAAGTAATTTCAAGAGAGCAACATACCATCACCAGAAGGCGGGGTGGGTGATTTTTTTTCCCCTCTTTGGTCATTTGATGGGTAGATACTTGTTGTTATGTAGGAGGAGAGGTTACAAGTTCTTAAATGGTCTTGTTAAATAGATTTGGGGGGATAGATCCAGGGATTTCTCTCTTTTTCCTTTCTATATCCTTCTTTCTCTCCTATGTGGGGGGGGGGAGATTTGAGGAAAATGGGATATAGACATAATATAGGAATGATAAAGAAAAAGGGACAGATTATTGAATATGCTCTTATATCTTTGTATATTGATACAAAATTAAGGTTAACTCTTTTTAAGGTATTTTACCTAGGTAACACTCAAAAATGAAATGTGAAGTTTTGGCCCTTTGTTACCAACTGTCATAAACTGTTTAGGAAAATTAAGAAATGCAAACTAATAGTCATTCAAGCATGTCATTTTTTAGGTACTAGAGTAGCCTATCATAGTTATTTTCTAAGTTAATCAGAAATCAAGTTGCTAAGAGACAAGCAACATTTGCTTATCCAAATATAAGGAAATAGGTGGTCTTCAAACACCTCAAGAGATCTGTGGAATATGACATTCGAAGTTGTTTTCTTAACTTAAGATATTGAGATTTAGTCTATCATCATTATTGCAAGAAGTATAGTGGCATGCAGGCAGACATGGCACTAAAGAAGTAGTTAAGAGTTCTATATTGGGATCCACAAACAGCAGGAAGAGAGAACCCTGGACATAGATTGGACTTTTGAAAACCTCAAAACCTTCCCCATTGGACACTCTTCCTTCAACAAAGCCACAATCCTTTCAATAGTGCCACCCTATGGTAACCAAACATAAAAATCTATGAGCCTATGTGGGCTATTCCTATTCAAGCCTCTATATCTTCTTATAATAAAGAACAAAACTGAAGTCACTAATATTAAGCACCAACAGTGAAGTTCATGATATCTGTAAGCAGCTCACAGTGTTTATATCAACCTGCAAGCTTTCATAATTTATAATCACTCAACAAATATTTATAGCACCCGAACAATTCTGGTAACATTCTAAGTTCTGAGGAAAAATTGTAATGAAGAGAATCAAATTTCTGTGTGTGCTCTTGGAAAATGGCATAAGTTACATCATACCTCCTTAACTTCTTCAAATATCTGTGGTCAGTAGTCCATGGTGATGAATGCCTTTAATCTCAGCACTGGGGAGACAGAGGCAGGTGAATCTCTGTGAGTTTGAAGCCAACCTGGTCTACGTACCCAGCTCCAGACCAGCCAATGCTACATAGTGAGACCCTGTCTCAAAATATACAGCTACACATACAGATATAATGTGTAGTCAAGCTGCTTTGTCACACATCTGAAGTATATCTTGGGATACATGGAAAGTGAACTCTAATCCAAATTCTACACATTCACATCCCCACTCATAAAGACCACATGAATTACAATTTTCCTCTTGCAGATGAAAGCATTCCTCTCTAAGGAAAGACAGGGTCTGTCTCCAGCATACATGATTTCCATTTTCCTGGTGCTTTCCAAGGTGTTGGTAAACAGGCAAAATATTTCACAGGGTTGAGGACAGGGCATCTCCAAGAATTATCTTCATCACTGATGTAAGCATTATGAAACTAAATAGTCTGCAGATTTTCAGGTAACCCTTATCACAGGAGAGTCACAGGCAACTAAATTCCAATACAAATTAATTCAGAAAAAGACCTTTTCTTATCACTTGTCCATTGTTACTGGTCATACATACAGTGACCAAGTTCTAGGATCTGATGTCTTCTTACTGGTCATAGAAAAGTTTGGTCCCCATTAGGGCTGCATTACAAGAAATATTGGCCCTCTCAAATTCTTCCCTGATGTGCAAAATCACAGAGGCATAACGATTAAATTCAGTTCATTCATCCAGCAAATATGAAATTAGTACCTGTTGGATATAAAATGAAACCTGGATTCTGTTCTCCAAAGACTTGTTAGAATACTTTAAAGAATTTGCTGAGATGAGTCATGGCCCATATAACAGAAAGCATAAGAGAAGGCCAAAGGCCAGCCTAAGACAGGTGGGGTAGATAGCGATTCCCAGGCAGAGCTCTGGACTGCAGTGCTAGGTTCAAAACCATACACCTTGGGCAGCTTCTTTAACCCTTAAGAGACTCAAGTAACCCATGTGAGAAACGCAGGTTAAAAAACAGCCTCAGAGCTGTTGACAAATTTAAGCTAGTGGACAAGCAAAGTCTGTATGTCGACTAGCACAAAAAAGTCCATACTGCTTGAGGGGTATCTTCCTCTGTTTATCACAGAAATGCCAGAGCACTCTGGCTTGGAATATTGGCTTGCCATGTTCCTTTATTTCTGACCACATGATTTTTCCCAAACAAATATCCAGAAACACATTAACCAGTGACCCATGAGAGAAACAGTAAAAATAGTTCTGAATGGTAGCAAACTCTAGATTCAGGCAAAGATTTAGACATTTTCTTTCTTTTCCTCTGTCACCAGTACTAGTATATCAATCAAGGAGAGACACATTCACATTACTGGAGTATCTCAGGGCACATGTGGCCTTTGTCTACTTTAAAAATTCTTCCAAAATTCTTTTTGAAAATGGATGAGACTATAATTCATTTTTAATGTGCAGAAGAATGGTAAGAAATGCAAAAGTCTCTTAGGTGACATAAAAATTGAAAATGCTCCATAAAAAGGACCCACTTAAATGTCTGACTTGTAAAAGTAAATGTCGTTTTAAATTTTTTCATTTGTCACACTCCATGAGGTGTCTCCTGCCTGCCATGCCTTTCTCTGTCCCTCTGCTCAATTGTTGCAGCAGGGACAAAATGTGGGGTTCCATGTGATTTGGTTCATTACTGCTTGATGGGCCAAATTAACAGACTCTTGGGTTCCCTTTCCTCTTCCCACGCTACTCTAAGAAGTTTTTCTCTGTTTGAGCTTCTCAGGAGCAGCTGGCCAGTCCCTTTGCCAGGTAGAAGCAAAACATGCAGCAGAGTTCCATTTCTTGAGGCCTCTCATTCGACCAGCCTTATGAGCATATGTGCCAGAGAGAAAGCACGAAGTCTTAGCCATTAAACTAAGATCAATAGCCTGAACACTCAAGCAGTGGATAGGATTTGGGTTCCAGTATTTCTGGGATCTCTGTGGGAATATACTCCATGCTTTCACTGCAGCAGGCCTTAGCCCAGAACTCAGTAACATCCACCTCACATGGCCAGTACATCTCTCGGAGCTGGCCTAGCCTATCATAAAAACAGAGACAACTTTTTACTCAGCCAGGCAGACCTGGCCTCTTGGAATTTTCAACAACCACGGCAAGCAGGTTGCTAGCACCTTGCTCCAGCTTGCTATTCTGTGGTTCGTGTCACCCGCTGAGTGGTGTTCACTTACATGCTGCCAGACTTCTTAAAATATTTGAATGAAACTCTCCATAAAACAAACATGAAAATCCATTACCAGCAGTCACCAAATGCTGGCGCCTTGACGAATGGCCAATCTTACGGCATCCGGGAAATGTGCTGCGCTGACAGGTGACTTGTGAAGGAGCCGTTCACTTAATTGAGGTGTGTACCCTCTGTGGCAAAACGCATGCAGCAGTGCATAGATCAATGAGGCTGCTAATTAAAGCCGAGTATCAATCCCAAGTGTTTAGAATGCTTTTGAAAATTCAACGCTGCCAACTCACTAAAGCTCCCTGAGTCTATTACTTAAAAATATGTGAAGTCACACTGTGGATGTTGACTGACTGGGCACCATAGCCACATCTGGGAGCTTCCGAGGGGGCAAACAATGGCCCTAGAACTTCTCACAGCTCTATCTGCCTGTCTACCCTAGCAATCAGAGCAAGACTCCCTCAAGTTGCATACATTTTTTAAAAACTTAAAACTCTCACCAGAGATGTAGAGGAAGATTATAAAACTATCTCCTAAACAGATAAGGATGATTAGTCTTCCTAATAATAAAAATATTGGGCAATTTAGGCTCAATTCTGCAAAAAAAAAAAAAAAAATTCTCAAGAGATTTTCTTTGTTCCAAAGATACTTTCAATAATCATTTTAAATGAAAGCTGAATTCTATACCCACAATCACCTCTCTCTGTGACTTCAAATTGATGCCATTAGCTAGTTTTAAAATATTTCTGTTTCTCCTTTTATCTACAGTTTTAGTTTTTATGACTTTACTGAAGCCCCCCCCCAAAAAAAAAAGTAAAGGAAGGAAGGAAGAAAGAAAGAAAGAAAGGAAGGAAGGGAGGGAGAAATTTTTATTTCCAGGTTATTTTCAAAACAAACTTTGAAATTGGGAGATAGCTCAGTTAATAAAGTGTTAGCCTTACAAATATAATCCCCAGAACCCACTTACATCCCCCAAACAAGTCAGTCATAGGGGTTTGCACTTTTTTGTCTTTTAAATTTTATTTTTATTTATTTTTTAAATTTTTAATATTTATTTATTACTTCAGGTTACATCTCCATCACAATGTCCTCTTTCCACCCCTCCCAGTCCCGCCCTCCCACCCTCTACCCCCTATCACTTCCATTCCACTCCTCTGGAGTGGAGTGTCCCTACATAACAGTCCCCTGCCCCAGTTCAGCATTCATATGAGGGCCAAGAGCCTCCTCATACACTGGGAGCCTACAATGCAGCAGCACTATGGAAAAGTGTCTCATTGAAAGAAAAAAAAAAAAAAAACTATGTCCATGTTCCCTTTGATACATTGGTTGTAGTATAGTTATCATGTACTATATGGCTTAAATCTGATTATAAGTGAATAGATGCCATGTGCATCCTTCTGAGTCTGGGTTAGCTCACTCAGGATGAGCTTCTCTAGTTCCATCCATTTGGCCTCAAATTACATGATTTCATTGTTTCTGACGGCTGAGTAGTATTCCATTGTGCAGATGTACCACAGTTTTTTTAATCCATTCTTAGGTTGAGGGACATCTGGGTTGTTTCCAGTTTCTAGCTATTACAAATATATACAAATAAGGCTGCTATGAACATAGATTAGGAAACTTCCTTGTGATTTGGTGAGGAGTCATTTGGATGTATACCCAGAAGTGGTATGGCTGGGCCCTGAGGCAGAGTTATTCCAAGTTTTCTAAGACATCGCCAGACTGACCTCCATATTGGTTGTATAAGCCTCCACTCCCACCAGCAATGGAGGAGGGTTCCCCTTTCTCCACACCCTAGCCAGCATGTGCTGTCATGTGAATTTTCACAGAGAATTCACAAACTAAGAATCTCTAATGGCTGAGAGACACTTGAAGAAATGCTCAGCATCCTTAATCATCAGAGAAATGCAACTCAAGATGACTCTGAGATTCCATCTCACACCTGTCAGAATGGCTAAGATCAAAAGCTCAAAAGACAGCACATGGCTGGTGGGGTTTGCACTTTTAACACTTGTAATCTCAATGCTGGGAGAACTGGACAGCCAGCCTAACTTATTTGGCAATTTCCAAGCCAGTGAGAGATTCTATCAGGTTAAAAAAAAAAAAAAGGCACAAAGTACTTGGGGAACGACCGACACCTGAGGTTGACATCTGACCTCCACATGCACATAAGCATGTATACTCACTCACACACATATTCCCACATACACATTCTTGCATGCACGCACACACACACACACACACACACACACACACACACACACACACCCCAAATTGTTTTTGTATCACTGTATTATAAACAGAATGCATTTTCATAAAATATATCTGAAATATATTTATGTATAAAATTTGTGTATATGTAGCCTAATAAATATCTGTATAGTATGACTACACTTGTGCTTTCTATCACCCCTGAGATAATATCATGGAGTACAGAAGAATGCAATATATGTCCTGCTCTTTAATCTTCACAGCAGTGAACATATTTAGGTAGTTAAGAGTTTGCAGAACATAAACCAACAATCTCCACCTGGCCCTGCAGATGAACATGTACTTAGCTATCAGGCACAAGCCTTTCTCTGTGGAGAAATGGTGCTTTATACCATGTCTATGGCTAATATTTCAAACAAATTTTGTAGACTCATTTTCCTAGCATTCTGTTGTTTCAGCTGAACTGTTCATGCCACACTATTTTTATAGGCTTTGAGGCTGAAAAATTCTCCCATCCAGGCAGGATATATGAACCTCTTAGTTTTCTGATGCAAAAGTAGCAATCAGATTATCCTCTTGAAAAGAAAACTATGTTCCTCATGGTGGCAGGTGAATGGGAGAGTGGAGATTTGAATGAGGATATGAAATATAGGCAATACTTCCATAGTGCCTTATGCTGCAACATGTGTGCCGCAACTGCTTTTCTGCTCTGCTGACATTCACTCAGCATTTCCCACCTGGGCTTGAGGAAGGAAAAGCATCTATCTAGGTGAACCACAGGTAACAGACGGGAGGAGGCCATACCCTATTAGTCAGCGATGGTTCTATGTAAGGCTGCTATTGCATATGCACTATCGTGCATAAGAATGGCCAGGGGTCTAGAGATCTAGGCTTGAATCTCAGTTCTGCTCTTAATATCTATACAGACTAAAGCAGCATCAAATATCCAGTCAGTCATCTTTTATAAATCTTTAATTTAAAGACAGGGGATAATGACAATGTGGACCCTGGCTCTATAACTTACCAGTCGTTTAAACTTTGACAAGTTTCTGAGACTTTCTGTCCTACCAAATAGGAATATTTACAGTTCTTAGAGGGGAGGGTTAGTACAATGCCTGACAGAAGCAATGTTCTTAGAATTGTACTGGTACATTAAAACAAATTGTCAGAGACTGAATTTTGAGATCTTCCAGGAAAATAAAAAATAAGTAAACAAAAATAAATAAATAAATAAATAAATAAATAAATAAATAAATAAATAAATAAA
>CAJQZJ010034249.1:2340468-2356780 GCA_907164525.1 Lophiomys imhausi
CACACACACACACACACACACACACACACACACACATACACACACACAAATCTAACTCTTATTTTTAACTTGATGTATCCAGCAATTATTGAGCTGGTGTTGTGTGCAGAAAATATGCCAGCTGATTAAATATGAAGATGAAGCTCATTGATGAATGAGCTGGTTTACAGCAGCCTTTTCTAAAAGAGAGAAGCAAGTGTGCCATCAAGAACGTTCAACATAAAGTTCAATTTTCCTTAGGTGCGTAATTATGGGGTGGCGTAGTACATCTGCTGTCTGACTTTGCTCTAGCTTGCATTTCCCCTCTACTGAAAGGCATGGTGACAGTTTTGCATGTAGATCAGTTCACTCAAGTTTTTCTAGATGGTCAACTCCAGTCCCTTCCATTTTGTTTCATACACACCCATATGAAAGCATCTCTAAAATAAATAAGTAAATAACTCTATTCTAATTAACTCACAAATAACATCATATAGCTACTTCATGGAGCCACTAAAACATTCACCAAGACCCAAGTTATGCACCGCAGTGAGCATCTATACAGAGAGAATGGCTTTTCTGATGCAATATATTTTACTTAGGGTTTTGAATCTTATCTTATTCTGACCTGGTACTATAAAAAATGTGAGAGCTAGATTATATTTTTGAAGATTTTTTAAATAAATCTATTGAGATCATGTTTCAAAACTTATATACATACTAGAAATGAAAATGAAAATTAAGTATGTAAATATGCAAATACTATCATCAAATGCAATTCCTTACCTCCTCCTGCTCTTCTTTCTGTTTCTTTAAGGAGAAACAAAAGAATGGTGAATTAAGCACCTCTTTCTGGTGTTCTAGATGAGTCTGTTTACAAAAGAAACCACCTCTCACTAGCCCACTCTCACCATCCCTCCCTTTGGAAGTTCCCCATTGTAGCTGAGAACCACCAAATTTGGCTTTCACACTTGGTTTCAGAATTTAAGACCTGCCATGTTGTTTTTCTTTCTTCTTCTTTTTCTGTGCTCCCACCCCTTTTTAAAACAGTTTTCAGAAATTCGTAGAGGCAAGACTGAATTCTGTGTATTTTACTGGTCTCAGTTTTTAGGTTCTTTACAACACTAACAGAACTGCATGGAGGTTTTACTGTATTGTCTCTGACCATATGTGGCAATATCATCATTAGAAATGAAAATTACTCTCATGCAGTCAGACCCAGCTCACCTGTGCCTGTGCCAGCAGGGCCTGCCCTTGGTGATGAGGGGCTAGGAGGATGGGGGAAGGTATCCCTTCCTTGACCACACCACTGTAGGACAGATAAGTTATGTAGCAAGCTCACCTGAGCCCCCTAACTCTTGTGACAGCCAGTTGCTATGGCAACCATTCTGGGTGAAGTTCCCAGCCAGCGCAACATGTGGTCATGGACCATGATTGAGTTGAGCTCAGTGACTGCTGAGTGGATCAGCAGCTGCTGAACCCAGAACAATAGTGTGGTTGAGGGGAGAACCCAGGCTCCAGTGGCACATAGGTCCAGCCTCTAGTCTCCAGCTCAATCTGCCTTTTTGAGGAGACCTGCCAGCTATCAGGACCTTACAGGATAGTCTGCCCATTCCAATCCTCTGTCTATAGGTCCAGTTAGGTCACAAATAGCTGAGGAGAGCTCTAGCCACTCTGTGAGAGTCTCTATTGCAGGGACCTACCCATGATCCAGAGGTGGACACTGGGATCACAGGATCAACCAGCCTCTAGAACAGGGGTCTTCCCTGAGCATCCAGGCAGTGTGCATCTGAAACAACCAGACAGCACTGGAGTCAACCAGATGGCTAAAGGTCAGTGCAAGAACACAATTAAAAAAAAAAAAAAAAGGCAGTATGGCATCTCCAGAACCTATCTATAAAGCTACATAAAGCTCTGGAAATCCTAACATATCTGAAAATGACCTTAATCCTATGCTTATGAAAATAACAGAGGTCTTAATGGAGGAAAACAAATCTCTCATAGAAAAATAAAAAAATACAGCAAAACAGGTAATGGAAATGAATAAAGCCATTAGAAAAATGCAGGATACTATCAATCAAGAGAGGGAAAGCAATAAATTGTTTCAAGATCTGAAAAGGGAAGTTGACGCAATAAAGAAAACATGAGCTGAGATATCCACAGACGGGAAAAACCCAGGAAAAAGAAAAGGAATAGATACAAGCATCACCAACAGAATACAAAAGATGGAAGAAAGAATATCAGACACAAAAGATAAAACTGAAGAAATCAATACATCTGTCAAAGGAAATGTGAAATCTAAAAAAACCCTGACACAAAACCTTCAGGAAATCAAGGACACCATGAAAAGATGAAACCTCCAAAATATAGGAATAGAAGAAAGAGAAAACTCCCAGCTCCAAGGACCAGAAAATATCTTGAACAAAATCATAAAAGAAAACCTAAAGAGATGTCTATAAACATACAAGAAGCCTATAGGACTCCAAATAGATTAGACCAGAGAAGAAAATCCCCACCAGAAAATAACCAAAACACTGCAGATATAGAACAAAGAAGGAATATTAAAAGCTGCAAGGGAAAAGGACCAAATAAGATATAACAGCAGACGTATTAGAATAACATCTGACTTCTCATCAGAGACCCTAAAAGTCAAAAAGGCCTGGACAGTCGTCTTGCAGACCCTAAGAGACCACAGATGCCAGCCTAGATTACTATACCCAACAAAACTCTCTATCAACATAGGTGGAGAAAACAAGATATTCCACGACAAAACTAAATACAAACAATATCTATCCACAATTCCAGCCCTACAGATGGTACTAGAAGGAAAACTCCAAACCAAGGAGGTTAACTACACCCAAGAAAATACAGGAAGCAAATAACACCACTGTAGCAAAACTGAAAGAAGAGAAGCTCAGTCACACACGACCACCACCAAAAATCAAGATTATAGAAATTAACAATCACTGGTAATTAATAAAGATCAATGAACTCAATTCCCCAATATAAAGACACAGGTTAGCAGCATGGACACAAAAACAGAATCCACTTTTCTACTGCTCACAAGAAACACACTTCAGCTAAAAAGATAGACTTTATCTCAGTAAAGTGCTGGAAAAAGATATTCAAGCAAGTGGACCCAAGAAGCAAGCTGGAGCAGCCATCCTAGTATCCAATAAAATAGACTTTCAATCAACATTAATCAAAAGAGATGGGGAAAAGGACACTTCATACTCATCAAAGAAAAAAATCCACCAAGATGACATCTCAGTAATGAACATCTATGCACCAAATATAAGGGCAACCACATTTGTAAAAGAAACACTACTAAAGCTTAAATCCCACATCAAACCCCACATATTAATAGTGGGAGATTTCAACACACCACTCTCACCACCGGACAGATCAATGATGCAGAAACCAAACAGAGAAACAATGAAGCTAACTGACACCATGAATTAGATGGATCTAACTGATATCTACAGAACATTTAACCCAAACACAAAAGAATATACTTTGTTCTCAGCACCTAATAGAACCTTCTCCAAAATTAACCATATAACTGGCCTCAAAGCAAGCCTCAAAACATACAAGAAAATTGAAATTACCCCTTGTAAGTTATAATATATTTTATATACTATATATATTTATATATTATAAATAAATATTTTATATATTATAAATATAATATAACTTACAAATAATAATCAGACTATCATAGAATAAAACTAGATATCAACAATAACAGAAACAAGAGAAGACCTCCAAATTCATGGAAACTGAACAACTCTCTACTCAATGACCTCTGGGTCAGGGAAGAAATTTTTAAAAAAGAAATTAAGTCTTCTTAGAATTCAATGAAATTGAACGCACAACATACCAAAATTTATAGGGCACAGTAAAAGCAGTGCTAAGAGGAAAGTTCATAGCACTAAGTGCCTTCAAAAAGAAACTGGAGAGTTCCCATTCTAGCAACTTAAAAGCACACCTGAAAGATGTAGAATAAAAAGAAGCAAACACAACCAAGAAGAGCAGACACCAGGAAATCATCAAACTCTGGGCTGAAATCAGCATATTAAAAACAAAGAGAACAATAGAAAGAATCAATGAAACCAAGAAGTGTTTTTTTTTTTTTTTTTGAGAAAATCAACAAAATAGACAAACCCTTAGCCAAGCTAATTAAAAGGCACAGGGAAAATATCCAAATCAACAAAATCAGAAATGAAAAGGAAGAAATAACTATAGACATTAAGGAAATCCCAAGAATCATTAGGTCTTACTTCAAAAACCTGTATTCTACAAAACTGGAAAACATAAGCCAATTTTTTTTTTTTATAGATTCCACATACCAAAGCTGAATCAAGAACAGGTAAACAAATTAAATAGCCCTACAATGCCTAAGGAAATAGAAGCAGTCATTACAAGTCTTCCAACCAAGAAAAGACCAGGGCCTGTTGGAGGAAGGTCTAATACATTGGTTCTCAGAGGCTGATTTCAGTGCTTAGAGATCTGGTTACCACCCTTTCTGAGGTACTCTCTGATGGCCAATTAGCTGGGCAAAAAGAATATAGGAAGGTAGGACTGCCTGGGATGAAGAAAAAACCCTGGATTTTCCACAGAGAAAGCTGTCTTCCGCCAGGATTGTGAAGCAGCAGCAGCGCATCTCTGTGAGCTCTGGTGGGGTTGGTGGTAGGGTTCCAGTTGAGAATCTCTTCAGCTAAGGCCTAAGTAAGCAGTGAAACATTAAAAGGTCTTGGTGTATTTAATTATCGGGAAACATCCACCGCGGGTTTCTAGATTCCAGCTAAGGTGAGTCAAGTGAGCCAGGCCTGGAAGCCTCCTGCCAGACCGCCAGCGACTCCACTAGCCTAATATAACAGTTTATAGTTGTTAATAAAGATATTAGTTAACAGAGTTGTGTTTTCAGGGGTGGTGAAGGCCACTATTGGCCCAGGGTTTTATTCCCCAGGATAGGTCATACCTCCAGCTAAGGCAAGCCAGGCCTGCTGGCCTTCCACGTAGCCCTAGCTAGGTGACTGCCTAGCCAGGCCCACCAGCATTCCTCCAAAGCCCAGTGGCTCCCCACCAGATGTGCGGGCCTCACTTAAAGCTCCAGAGGCTGCTCTGCCAGGCCTACCAGCCTCCAGCTAAAGTGAGTCAGGCTCACTGGCCTCTCATGTAGCCACCAGCTGCTCCACTGGCCTAGTATAAAATTTATAGTTATTAATAAATATCATTGTTAACAAGGTTGCAGTTTCAAAGGCCAGATGGTTTCACTACAGAATTCTACCAGACCTTCAAAGAAGAGATAATACCAATACTCTTCAAATTCTGCCACAAAATATAAACAGAAGGAACACTGTCAAACTCATTCTATGAGGCCAGTTACCCTGATACATAAACCACACAAAGATCCAAACCCCCCCCAAAAAAAAGAATTTCAGACCAATTCCTCTATGAACATGGATGCAAAAATCCTCAATAAAATATTTGCAAACTGAATCCAAGAACACATCAAAAGTATATCATACACCATGATAAAGTAGGCTTCTTCTCAGGGATGCAGGGGTTATTCAACATACAAAAATCCATTAACGTAACCCATCACATAAACAAGCTGAAAGAACAAAACCACATTATCATCTCACTAGATGCTAAAAAAGCATTTCACAACATCCAACACCTTTTCATGTTAAAAGTCTTGGAGAGATGAGGCATACAAGGACCATACCTAAACATAATAAAGGCAATTTACAGCAAGCCAATAGCAAACATCAAACTAAATGGAGAGAAACTTAAAGTATTTCCTCTAAAATCAGGGACAAGACAAGGCTGCCCACTCTCTCCATAACTTAAAAATAGTACTTCAAGTTCTAGATAGAACAATATGACCACTAAAGATCAAGGCTACAAATTGGAAAGGAAGAAATCAAAGTATCCCTATTCACAGATGATACGATAGTAAGTCACCCTGAAAATTTCACCAGAGAAGTCCTACAGATGATAAACTCCCTCACCAAGGTGGATGTATACAAAATTAATTCAAAAAATCAGTAGCCCTTCTTTACACAGAAGATAAATGGACTTAGAAAGAAATTGGGGAATCAACACCCCTGACAATAGCCACAAATAATACAAAATACCTGGGGGCAAATCTAACCAAGCAAGTGAAAGACCTGTACAACAAGAACTTCAAGTCCCTGAGGAAAGAAATTTAAGAAGATATCTGAAGATGGAAAGATCTCCCATGCTCATGGATAGGTAGGATTAGCATAATAAAATTGGCCATCCTACCAAAAGCATTATACAAATTCAATACAATTCCTACCAAAATATGAACACACTTCTTTTCTGACCTTGAAAGAACAATCTTCAATTTCATATGGAAAAACAACAACAACAAAAACCTGGAATAGCAAAATCAATCCTGCATAGTAGAAGAACATCTGGAGGTATCACCCTCCCTGATTTCAAGCTATACGACAGAACAATAGTAATAAAAACAATATGGTACTGGCATAGAAAGAGACCAGTTGATCAAATGAATTGAATCCAAGTCCCAGAAATGAACCCACACATCTATGGTCACTTAATTTTTGACAAGGAAGCCAAATGATACAATGAAAAAGGAAAGCATCTTCAACAAATGGTGCTGATCTAACTGGATGTCAACATGTAGAAGGATGCAAATACACCCACATTTATCACCCTGCATAAAACTTAAGTCCAAGTGGATCAAAGACCTCAACATAAAACCAGACACATTAAATCTAATAGAAGAGAAAGGAAGGGAAAGCCTCAAACTCACTGGCATAGGTGACAATTTCCTGAACAGAACACAAGTAGCTCAGGCTCTAAGATCATAAATGGGACTTTATGAAACTGAAAACCTTCTGTAAGACAAAGGACACTGTCATTAAAAAATGCAACCTACAGATTGGGAAAAGATCTTCATCAATCCCACATCCGACAGAGGGCTAATATCCAAAATATATAAAGAGCTTGAGAAATTAAATATAAACAAACCAAATAATCTAGTCAAAAATGGAATGCAGAGCTGAACCAAGAATTCACAAAAGAGGAAATTCTAATAGATAAGAGGCACTTGAAGAAATGCCCAACATCCTTAGTCATTGGGGAAATGCAACTCAAAATGATTCTGAGGTTCCATCTCACATCTATTAGAATGACTCAGATCAAAACCTCAAGTGACAGCACATGCTGGCAAAGATGTGGAGAAAGGGGAGCACTCCTCCATTGCTGGTGGGAGTGCAAACATGTACAGCCACTTTTAAAATCAACCTGGTGATATCATAGAAACTAGGAGTAGCTCTACCTCAAGACCCAATCATACTGCTCCTAGGCATATGTCCAAATGATTTTCCTCCAAACCACAAGGACATTACCTCAACAATGTTCATAACAGCTTTATTCGTAACAGCCAGAAACTGGAAGCAACCCACATGCTCTTCAACTGATGAATAGGTTAAAAAAAATTTTAATAAAAAGACAACTGGTATATTTACACAATAGAATACTACACAACTTTCAGAAACAAGGAAATCATATAATTTGTAACAAAATGGATGAATCTAGAAAAACTCATCCTAAGTGAGCTTAGGCCCAGGAAGTTACACAAGGTATGTACTCTCTTATAAGTGGATACTAACCATATAACACAGGATAACCTTCCTACAACCCACAGACTCAAACAGACAGGAACCTAGCCTGACTATCCTATGAAAAACTCCACCCAGCAGCAAGTCATGGACCCTGTTGCTTGTTAGTGCAACACCTTACCCTAGATGGGCTGCCATATCAAGCCCCAGTACAAGACCCCTCATGTAACTGATGAACTGATGGGAATTGATATGTGGGGGATCCCTTATCTGAGGAGAATGAGAGGACTAAGTGGAGGAAGAGGGAAGGAAGGAGGGAGGGACAGGAAGGGGAGGAGGCAGGGGACTTTGATCGAGATATAACTTGAAAAAAATAAATTAACAAAAATAAATACATAAATAAAAAGGCAATGAGACTAGAAAATATCCTCATACCAAAAAAAAAAAGATTCCCTGATTAGAGAATAAATTGGTGACATGAAGAGGTAGGCAAGAGTGAAGGATGTGACTGGGAGGGCAGAAGAGCAAAAAGATGGAGAGGAAGGAGAAAGGAGAAAAGGCTTTTCCCATCTGTCACACAGTGTCTCCCAGGCTCCAGTGTACCTTCCCTCTTATCTCCAAGCCCAGTGGACCCACTGTCTTTGAAAGAAGCTCTTCTATTTGGTGTTGCCTTTCCTCCTTTACATCTTAGCTCGTGTAGACAAGGATAAATCCTCAGGCTCTTATAATGGTGAGAGGACCAAGGCTAACGCTCCTCTTTTGCTATATGTATCACTAACTTCTCCAGTAAATGTGAAATATGCTAATTTTTATGATTTTATGAACTGCTATAAAAGCAATACTATGCCGAGGAAAGAAACAATTTATAAAAATAATATGAAAAGGCCAAATGAGATCAAACTTATAAAGTTAACCAAGAAGAGAAATAAAGCTATAGAGAGTTTGATTAGTCACACACAGTGACGGTGGCTTTGTGTATTTACACACATTTTTGAAGGAATGTACTCCTAGAATTATAAATATAAGTATAGACAAAACACCCTTCAAAAAAAAATTTGTACACATTTTTTAAACAATCAGATTCATGAATTTCATCACGAAGAAAAAATTATTTAAAAAGTATGTATAAATGTTATTAGACAAAGACCCTAATATCACTTTTATCTGACCAAATTAGCTGTCAGATTTGGGCCTCTTCAGTAAAATATGCTGAAATTGTATTTGCTTATGGTTTTTATGACTCCTGTCTCCCAGAAGATCTCTGTTTTCCGAACACTTTTATTCTTTGGGAAATGTTTTTGAATACTGAAGAACTAAAACAAAACACACAGCACTTGATGTTAACTGCTTATAGAGTAGCACTGGACGATGTGTGTGGTCAGGATACTGCTTAGCCAAAGCCAGTTCATCTAACACTGTCTCTCAGACCATCCATCATCAGCATGAAGAGTCCAAGAAAGTCTTCTTATATAAAATGTATATATGGTTTTATAACCCACTAAATTATAGACATTAACATTACAAAATTACACAATTCAGGAAATTAATGAAATTTCCTAGTATCATAGCCTTCTGACAAATATAGAGAACACACGAAACCAAGAGAGAGAAACAGCTAGGGTCATAATTCTCACCTCACCCCGTCATCTCTCGGTATCTGAGTCAACAGGACCTCACTAATAACACAAGTGTCCCAGGGTGGAACATCCGTGCACATAGCTGCGGGGTGCCTCTCTTCCTTTTCCCGTTTATGTTGTCAGTGAGGAAATGGTGCTGAGTTGTAATGTTCTTGTATTTAAGCGCTGCTCAGCGCTTTCTCGCCTCTCTCACATCTATGTTAGCTTTTTCCCTTTAATCATCATCTTGTTATTCTTGGCAAGGCTGTCCTTTCCATTATGGTATGTTTACCTTCCAAAAGGTCCCCACTTCCTCTTTATCTTTGTGAGTTTATTTCCGCCTCTCACTCCATTTTCTCCCTTCTCCTCTCCACCATTCCTCACAGGCACAGTTTGATTCTTTTCCTCTCTTTTAAAGCCATCCGTCAACTTTCACCTCAACCTTCTCACCTTTTTGGAATAACAAGTTATTTCCTCTTTCATTTCCTCTTACAAAAGAGGTCTTTGGACTTGTTCCATAAAAATCTTCAGTGCGGAAGCCTACCCATGTGGTTGTGTTTCCGCTGGGCACCTTTCCAGTGGCGTTTCATTGGCTCATTGCCCTTGGCCTTCACACTAAATTAAGCCTAGCTCTGTGGATCATGTTCCTTACCCAAACTTCATTCCAGGCCAGCTGAGATTGTGAGAACAGGACTGAGGAGTCTTGCTCCCTCTGGCAATGGATTACTGTTTAAAAATCTGTTTTAAGGAGTCTTTCTGAGTTATGAAAATCTACACTTTTTATTTTTGCTAGTGAAAGTTTTAAAAGGAAAAGGATGCTGAATCAGCAGTATTTGCAACAGCTGCAACACGTTTCTCAATTTATAGAATAAGTATATATTTTGTTCTTTATAAGTCATCCAAAGGGAATTTAGGTAGCTGTGTCCATGCAGGAAGGAAATAATGTTGAGGCAAAAACTATAAAACAATTCACATTTAAAAATGATTGAAAATTTTCATATTAGTGTATCCTTTAATGGGCACAGGAGTGTTACTATCCATAATAGCCCATAAAATAAGCTAAAACATTACCATTCCTTTTTTCAACTTAGCATCTCCCTTTAATCTGATAAAAAATTCGTTTGAAGGCCAAATAAAGGGCAAACTTTTAATCCTGTTTCCTGTAAGGTAATGTCAATTTGGCACAGTAACAAACCCATGGGAAAAGAAGACAATACTTGCAGGGCAGAGACTCATTTATGAACAATTGCCAGGAACCCATCAATCCACAGAACAAGTCCCAATCTAGGGAGTCAGACACCACATGGGACAAAGGGTGGGACAGGGACCACTTACTCCCTCTCTGCAGGCTGTAGAGAACACACACTCCTTTGTTTGAAGTTGAACAAAATTATTTGAAAAACATCCTCCAGAATACAGGAAATGAAGCAGCTTCAGGAAGATCCAGGGAAAGAGGGAGGTGATTTCACATCCACCAGTTCACTAGCCTCTAGAACATAGGCTAGATACTTAAACTCTCTTGTCTTCACACTTTATGAGAAGTAAATAATGTATCAAAAAGTATACCCAAGTTATGACTCAACATCAGCAGGATTTTTATAATTTCTAGACACTAAGATACAGCCAAGCTCTTACTCATTCATCCAAAAATATTATTGAATACCTACTTGACTACAACATTGGAAGAGAAATGTGTGGAGCTGAAGATCTAAAAACTCAATGGGAGACAACTTACATGACACGCACAAGGCTGTAGTCTCTTAGTACCCTGAAGAAGTGTACGTGTTCCCGTCCATTACTGCATACAGTTGTGCTCAAAACATAACAGACTTGGTGAAAAGCACCACAATGATATTATCAATTAATTTCCGGAAGAAAGGATCTAGGGAATCTCAAAATTAAAACCAAAACTATTTAAATTCTATTACATACTTGGTTTAATGTAAGCTTATAATAATTAGATTTTTATGTTCAATACTTTCTAACGTAATTACTTTTGTAATCAAGAATATAAAAATAAGATATAAAATATAAAAATAAATGCAACAGTCTCTGAAAATAGACACTACAAGCTATACACATCATCTAATGTGGTAAGAATTTAAGAATTTATCAGGTTTTCCATTACAATGTATGATATCAATATACTGATATTAATTTAAAGTTAACAGCAATTCTGATGTTCTAATATATTACAATAAATGGCTTTGCCTATCTTCTCCCACAAATAACTCTCATTTCACTGTTAAAAATTTGGATATTTACAATAATTATTCTAATATCAACAGATAGATAATAGTAGAAGATGATGAAGCTCGATGATGATAGATACATACATGATTTATAGATAAATAGATAATGATAGATAGATACATACATAGATAGATACATAGATGTTACATGGAAAGACAATAAGTTGACTTTCTTCAGGTAAATCTTAACAAGATTTTTGAAGCTTCCTTTTAGTGTGTAGTTTTAGTTGACTAATATCCTGCCATGAGAAGCTCTCCTCCCTAAGATGAGATGCATTGCCTCAACCTGAGTTTCTTTTAAGGTCACAGTATTACTGTATGTTACCATTACGCCCTAACTAAGTTAATAGACTAGCTGAGATTTTCCTAAAAATCTCAGAAAATTCTTTAATTTTGTCAAGCAGATAGCCATCCTAATAAAGTATGTATGTGTCTTTTAATCAGTGTTCTTGGAAAAAAAATTCTATTAAAATAAACTCAAATTTTTCCCTAAACTAGCACTTTAAACATAAAAAATTGGAAATTTTTCACTAAACTGGTGAACATGGAAACTATCTAATTTCACATATACACATCCAAAATGTTCTGACTAAACAGGTATCCAATGAAACAAATTTGAGAACAATTTTCAAAGCTTACACTGACTCAGACAACTGAAATCGAATCTCCCTTTGTTTTCCAAGACAATTTGTCTATCCCTATTTAGAGAAATGAAAAAGAAAAATAACTTCTTGCCCCACACTAAGTACCTTTAAAGTCATGAAACACAAGGCCCCTTTGGACCATCTCTTGTCTTTCTCACTCTCTCACTGCCAGTAAAGGCTTTTAAAAAATGGAAAGGAATATCTTTATGTTCTTCCTAACTGTTCCCCACTGCCTCCTTCTTTTTGATGGGTAGGTTGGTGCAACCATCAGCAGTCCAATTCTCAATCAGCACATTTTAAACTACACAGCAAAAAAAATAAAAGGAAAGAGTAAGTATGTATGTTTAAATTTAGAGAGCTGACCACACTGTCTTCTTTTTGTCTTCAATTTGCTAATTAAAATACACCTCCCTTGAGCTCTTGTTCTACAATTTTTTTTGTCTGTAATTTTATCTGAAGAGTTTAGAGCAAGAAAAATAGTGAGGAAGGAAATACCAAATACTCAGATGATAGTAGTAGACCACAAAATGTTTTCAGAACGATAACAACCAGCCTCTTTCTGATGGGTAGAGTTGAGTGTTATTTTTGGAAAGTCTTGAATTGAAATGATAGTCCTGTCCCCAGGCTTAGATTATGTAGCCATTGTTTCTTCATTTACAAAACATAGATCTTCTTCTGTTGCCACATGGGTTAGTTAAGACAAGCTGAGTGGAAACTTAGAAAAGAAATTGGCCAATAACAGATGTGTTAATCAGCTATTACTAGACTATTACTAGACAGAAAGGGAGAGAAAACAGACAGGGGTGGGGTTGTTCTTGGCTCATGGTTTTATAGCCTTTAGTTCAAGGTAGTTTTTAACCTTATGCCAGTAATGAGTTGTCTTGATCACCATAGCTTTATATTAACTTATAAACTCAAATCTCTAGTTTCTTCAACTTTGATTTTTCACAAGTTATCATCTTCTTCTAGATCTGTTCACTTCTACAAAACTTAGAGAATTGGTTATCTTCTTCAAAAGGAGGCAGCAGCCATTATAATGTTAGTTAGAACTGTATTAACTATGGACAGATGTGGGGAGAAGTAACATCTCTACAACAGTAATTGAGTCTCTATCTTTGAACAAGGAACAAATATCTTACATTTAGACTTTATTTTTAGTTAGTTACTATATGTATTGTTTAAGTATAAAAACATTGTACTATCATTTTTTTCAGTATTTTGATTTATTTATAGATTCCACTGTTTGTATATTGAAAGCCAAAATGTAAAAAAAAAAAAAAAATAAAGAAGCAGAACTAGTATAAAGAACTATTTGACTTTTCCATTGGGTATCTTTACTCTGTTTATGAAATAACTAAATGGCATTGGTACAATGTTCCTGCTGCATGACGTACTGAGGGTCTTAGAAGTGGACCCCATGGCAATAGGCTTATTGTTGCTTTTTTTGTTCAATTTTATTTTAAAACTTATTTTCAAAGATGGAACTTCATTTTCTGTCTGTTTCAAAATAAATTCACTCATATCTGTTCCCATATATATATATATATATTTCTTTTTTTACATAAGTACTTTATTTTTTTTCTTCAAGTTGCATCTCAGTCACAAACCCTTCCCTATTCCCCCTTCCTGTCCCACCCTTCCACCCTCTTCCCCCCCACCAGCTTCCCTTTTCAATCCAACAAATGGTTCTTTCTCTTATAACAGCAAATTCTATACAAAACAGCAGAATTAAATATGCCACATTTATGAGAGTTAAATGGCCCAGTATACCTTCCCAATGTCCAGTTCATACACATTTGGCCCCTGACTTTAATCTTCTACCTTCTAACCATCTCCACGAGTTTAAAGTTCTATAACTGACTTAGCTTTCATACTAACTTGCATCACTATTATAACCATCTTCTTAGATCTAGAATGCCCTCTTGATTCCTAAACAACTCAAAATTTAGCTATGAGACTCAAGCTGTCTATTCTTCAACCACCTCAGAGAGCTGAGAAGGATAAATATATCTGATTATATAGGAAGTGCAGGGCCTGCAGCTTCCAATACTAAGAAATGACAAACCAGTTACTACCTGGACAGTTCCCATTTTCTCTCCATACATTCCAGCATCAGTCTTCAGCCTTTTGGTCCTGTTTCTCTGACAGACATTTATTGTAGAGCAGGGATTATGAAGGACTTACCTACCCTGACTTGGCAGAGCTAGGCTGTTGACTTCCCTGCTACCAAGTTTTGTCCTTTTTGGACAGCAGTCTGTCTGCAGTTGAAGCAAGGAGTTTTTACATGCCAAGAGATAGGCTTGCCACTAATTCAACCATCTCACACTGGAGATTCTTTGATGCTTATATTCTACTTGGAGTAGAATAGGGGGTGCTGTCAGGAGCGGATATGTCACGATATCAAAAAAAGTCTTAATTTAAGACCACATCTTTGAATGCCATATTCTGCAGATCTCTTGGGATTTTTGAAGATGCCCTAACTATCTCTTGTATTTAGATAAGCAAATGTTGCTTGTCTCTTAACAACTTGATTACTGAGTAGCTTAGAGAATATCTGTGATAAGACTGTCATAGTAGCTAACAAGGTGACATGCATGCATGACTAGGAGTTTGTTTTTCTTAACTATCCTAAACAGTTTAAGACGGTTGGTGTCAAGAGGCCAGAGCTTCACATTTCATTTTTAAGTATCTCTAGGTACGATACCATTAGGAAGCGTTACCTTTAATTTTGTATCAATATACAAAGATCTATTCAAATGTGGCTAAATATACTCTTAATTTTGTATCAATATACAAAGATCAATGCCTATGTGGCCCAATACAATCTTAATATTGCGTCCATATACAAGGGTCAATACCATTGTGGCCAACTATAATCTTAATTTTGTATCAATATACAAAGATCAATACCGACGTAGTCCAATACAATCTTATTTTTGCACAATAAACAATGGTCAATACCACTTTAGCCAAATATACTACTAATTTTGTATCAATATACAAAGGTATAGGGGCATATTCAATAATCTGACCCTTCTTCTTGGTCCTTCCTGTGCTATGTCTGTGTCTCAATTTTTCTCAAGACTGTGCATTCCTACATAGGAGATAAAGAAGGATACAGAAAAGGGAAAGAAGGAATACCCTGGGTCTAACCTCCAAAACCCATTAAACAGGACCATTTAACAACTTATAATCTCTTCCCCTAAATAACAGAGTGTAACCGAACTTTTAAGTTATTATTTAACACTTATTTATTTATTTCTAAATTCACTTATAACAAACACCAACAATTTCTTAACTATTAATCCTATAAATTCCTACAACCCCTTTAACCTATCCACTAAACCTATTGATAATTATAACAACTACTTTCATAACCTTTTAGAATGATACAGTCTCTGGGGCCGGTCCTCAGTCGTCAGGAACACAGTCTTTGTTGTAGATTCTTTAACACACTTAGCAGTCCTTTTTCTGGATCTCTCAGATGCAGGTTCGTCAGGGTAGTTGGTTATTGCAGTCTCACCTTAAATAAGGCTTCATGCTTTCTTCTCTGTGGGAGACCCCAGCCGTCTGCAGGCCAACTTACTTCTTTTGAATCAGGAACTCAGCTGCTCTGCCTCAGTCCTTAAAGCCAGGCACCATTTCCTTTAGGCCACTGTTTGGACAGATCAAACCCCTCTAGGCAAAAGCTGAGCCACAGGGTCCAGTCCTTGGCCTTTTGGTGTCTTGCTCAGGCTTTCTTTGCTCACCGGCTTCTTTCTGCTTCAGGGAGAGAGCTGGCCATCAATGGCCAGCTGTTTTTTCAGCAGGACTCTTGGAGCTCTCTAGCATCAAGGGCCTCTTCTCTTCTCGGCTCCACGCACTGTCCTCAAATAGGAGGAACTCTGTTTCAGCTTAATTTGGGCTCCGCCCACTTAGCAGCTGAAAACAATGTCAGGCCAGATACATTGTTTCAAGTCTATTGAGTCTTTCCTGTTTTTGCTGACTTCATGCTGATAATGCTCTTCAGGCCCCGAATTAAGAGACAGTATCAGAAACTCCTATATATTTTCTAAAACCATTGCAGGTTTCCACTCTAAAGTTAACATATCCTTGTAATATATTGGTTGATTTAATTCCTCAGTTTTTTGTATAACCCAATGTCTCTCAGCTGCGGTGGTGCCCTTTTCACCAACATTTAGGAAATTCAAAGTTAGCAATGC
>CAJQZJ010034249.1:2357180-2375592 GCA_907164525.1 Lophiomys imhausi
TAAGTAGCTTTTAAACTTAGGTCCTTCCAAATCCTATGTGTGTGTCTCTGCATTCTAATTATTGGGATCAGAGACCTGTGGTTCCCATCTGAAGGGATTAAAGATGTGTTCCACCCCTCCTGGATCGAAGTTTTTCTCTATTTAGAGTTTGTTTTGTATCAGGCTGACCTTGAGCTCTGAGATTTGCCTGTTTCTGTCTCTAGTGTGCTGGGGTTAAGGGTGTACTCTTCTTGAATGATGGGATTAAGGGTGTGTACCCCCACCACCCTGTTCCGTGTAACTCTAGAATTTATAAGTCCACTAACTCTATGGTGCTCCTCCTGTCTCTGCTGAATTTAAAGGCATGGGTTAACACCACATTTCTCCTGTATTTTACCTTAGCTCTACGTTTTTTCGACACTTGGAGGTTTATAAAACCAGGTTGAACAGTTGTATCCTTTATTTTATTTACAGTGTTTTAACGTTGTTACCTGCTTTTTTAATTAGTAAATTTATTTGTTTGTTGCTACAGGTTACATCCTTATCATATTGTCCTCTTTTCCTGCTTCCCAGCCCCACCCTCCCATGCTCTACCCCCGACCCTTTAAAATTAAGGTCTTGAACATATTTTTCAAATTGTATTACTATTTATTTTATGGATTTTCATACTCTTATTATTCTCTAAAAATTTATTTTCAAAGGATTTAGTGATAATATATAAGTACAAGAATTTTAAATATTGACTTCTTATCCAATGACTTTACTGAATCATTTATAGGCTCTGGTAGGCTTTTATATAATTTTAAAACATTGTATTATAACGTGCAAAATATTGAGTTGGATTTTGATGTTTCAATCTTTAAATGCCATACTGATTAGATTTTTGTTAACTTTACATAAATGATGGTAACTTTGGAAGAGGGAACCTCAAATGAGAAAAATTCTCTCACCTAACTGGCCTGTAGATAAGTCCATAGGATATTTTCTTGATTGATGGTTGATGTAAGAAGACCTAGCCAGTTGTGGATAATGCCACCACTGAGCAGGTGATCCTCGATGATATAAGAAAGCAGGCTGAGCAAGCCATGGAAAGAAAGCCAGTAGTCAGTGTTCCTCCATGGCTTCTGCATCAACTTCTGACTCCTGTTTGCTGCCTTGACTTCCTGCCCTACTTTCCCTAAATAATAAACTGTCCTATAGAAATGTAAGCCAAATAAACCCTTCCCTCACCAAGGTTGTCTTTGGTCATGATATTTTTTGACAACAATAGAGAGCTAGGTAAGACAAATGCCTTGTACTCATTTGCTTGATTAGCCTATTGCACTAGCTAGACCTCTAATACAATGTTACCTAGAACTAATAAAAGTGAGTAGCTATGAAAATGAACATCTTTGCTTTGTTCTACATTATAGGGCAAATTTGTTCAGATTTTTCCATTAATTTTAGTATTCAATAGGGGTGGTTTGTTTCATTTTCTTTTGTGTTGAAAGATAATTTTTAAACACACCAAGAGATTCTTCCAAACTTTTTGTGTATCCTGTTACATATCTGTTGATAATGAAGCCTCTCAAATTTTACTTATAACTCATGTGTGTGAGAGGGTATATTTTCACATGTGTGTGTAGATACATCCATATGTGCATGGATGTATGTTGGTGCTTGTGCATACCACACATTGACATCAATTGTCTTCCTCCATCACCATTCACCTTATTCTTTTGAAAAGGGTCTATCTCATCAGTTCAGCTAGATAGCCTGTTGAGAAAGCTTCAGGAATCCTCCTGTCTCTGCCTACAGATGTTTTTCACCTAGAATAAGAAATTCTACATCAGTACTTATCCAAACAACAGCTTGTTCCCTGCCTGTTCCCTGTCTCTTTCAAATGTTTTTGTATCTTTAGGTACCTGGCATTTTCCATGGACCTTGACACTGTTCCTCTCTTATCTCTCTGGATTTCCTCTCTAGTCCTTGGTTTCAGTAATTTCTAGCCTATTTTCTTGTTCATTGACTCTTCTGATCAGTAGAGCAGTTTCTTTCTTCTCAGATATTTTCATTTCTCAGAGCTGCAATTATTACCCTTTGATTCTCTATATTTTCTATTCTTCATTGAGAGTCCCTATCTTTATATTCCTTTTGACCATAATTTCTCTGAAATCCTTGAAAACACAATAGGCCTTATAAAATTTTATCTACTTCATCTTGGGTATTTCAGAGTTTGTTTTGAATGACTTGTTCTTTGAGTTACAATATAATGTTCCATATACTTTCATATACAAAAATATTTTAAGAATTATTTTTAAAGTCACAATTTTCTACATAGTGTATATTGTTCTAATTTGTTCCTGTTGCTAGGATAAAAACACTCTGACCAAAAGCAGCCTTTGGAAGAAAGGGTTTGTTTCATCTTACAACTCCCAAGTCACAATCCACCATTAAACAAAGTCAGCACAGGAAGTTAAGGCAGTAACCTGGAGGCAGAAAACATGGAGAAACTCTGCTTGCTGGCTTGTTTACTGGATCATGATCAGCTTGCTTTCTTATACAGTCCAGACCTGCTAGCCTAGGAATGGTGCTGCTGAGAGTGACCTGGACCCTCCAACATCAATCATAAATTAAGACACTTTCTCACAGACATGGTCACAGGCTAATCATAGTCAGGCAACTCTTCAACTGAGTTTCCTCTTTCCATGTGACTGTAGGTTTTGTCACACTAACAATACAATTAGCCAGGGCAGACATTATTAATAAGACATGAGTGTCTTGTTATATAGTATTGCTTTAGGTTTTGCTTAATAATTTTGTTGTTGATGATTATGGGGTTTTTTTTTTCTTTTAAAATAAGGTCTCACTCTATAGCCCATGCTAGCCTGGAACTCACTATGTGGGCTAGGTTGGCATCAAACTCCCAGATACTGAGATTATGGGCATCTACTACCATCTACTATTAGTAGTAGTTTGTGGTATTACTTTAAAGCATGTTGAATATAGTTTAGCAGTTAGATAATTTCCTGGAAATTATTTTAACCTAATCACACTATTGAAATGTGTTCTCTAGTTGATAGTACGATATTTACTCTAAGATATGGCTCTCCCTCCTAAAGTACATCAGCTTCTGGAGGTTCCCAGGCAAAGGGGCAGTTTACCTGGCAGAGCTAGAATGTCAGCAATGTATTACTTAGTTTTGCTCAGCTTTCTGACCCGAGCTATTCTTTGTTGGGCTTTTCAGAATTTGAGCGCTACATAGGCATGTCCCAATCCATGGGCAGGGATCCAAATGGGGGAAATCTCACAGATTCTGGGTATCAGCCACTTTAAGTGACTAAAGAACTTTAGCCTGCTTGTTCTAGTCATGTTCACAGACCTAAGCTTTACTCTAGAAGTGACACTTTGCCTGTGCTTTATCTCTATGAGCAGTCTGAAAAATGCCACCAGTGAAAACGCTGAAGAAATCATGAATCTCACTTCATGTACTGCTTTTCCTTTAAGGAAGATATATCCATTCTTTCTATTTCCTAGAGCCATGGATTTATACCTTGATGTATTTTGTCTTCTTTTATGATTATTTGCAACATAAAATGTAGCTTTAATATCAGTTAACAAAACATTTTGCTCATTACCTTATGATTTTGTACCCAAGCTGAACACTGTTTCCTCATTTTATAAAATTATGGGTTGTCTTTTGGGGCCTACCTTCCCCAGAAGCAACTATCTCAGGATTCTCTTGCTTCAAGAATTGAAGAGGTCTTACTTCTCAGTCTCATTTATTTTGAAAGCTTGTGTAGAGTCATTTGGGGAACATGTATAAACTTTTGATCTTGGTCTTTTCCAATTAATGCAACTAAAAATTAATAAACAAATTGGTTGGTACACCTTAAAGGCATTTGAGTTAATCTAATCCATCATCATGCTGTTATATAAATAATAATCCAGATTTTTTTCCAAATGGAAAGTTGGCAGCCTCTTAATAAAGGATGCTACAGGATACACCTAGAACATTGGGAATGTGTGTGGGTATCTAGAACAAAAAGAGCCTATAAATTTAAAAGGCAATTATCCAAATTCTAAACTTTCATTTTATTCTCATTGTATAGAAGATTTCTGAAATTTTTGCTCCTAGGAAAGGTAGCCCCCAAAAGACAACCCATAATTTTATAAAATGAGGAAACAGTGCTAAACTTGGTACAAAATCATAAGGTAATGAGCTGAATGCTGGGTTAACTGATACTAAAGATATATTTTCTGTGGCAAAGTTTGAGTAGTGTTAATTTTGATATGTGATATGCATTTGCAAGATTTTATAATAAAGTGTATAAAATAAAAAGGTTAGTTTAGTACACACATGTGCAACTATACATATTTGTGCAAATAAATTTTAAAGTCTTGCAAAAGCCTTGCGTCTTCATCTTCTTCCTTTCCTTTTTCTCCTTTTCATATAGATATAGATGGCCCCATATAAAAATACACTTTTGCATGTATATAATATCTTTTATTTAAAATTTTTTCACCTTCCTTCTCTCTAGGATAATTGAAGGTTGATTTGATAAACAAACACCATGTGTGGAAAACGCAACTTTTCTTTCCATTAAGCATTTTTGGAGAAATATTTTTGAACTCCATGTAGTCATTTCTGATCATCTAAAAAAAACCCTAGAGACAATAAAAGAAGAGCACATCTGTTATCTGCTCTGTTAATATAAGTGTCTGATTGTTTCAAGTCCCTCAAGGCATATTCCCACATAAAACATGACAGGGAGAATGAGTAGTAATGACTCCAGTGCAGAGTCCGGGTTTGTGAACATCACACACAATGACCATTGGTCCACTTATGAGATGATGTGCTAACAATACCGCAAATGAGCAGTGACAACCACACAGGACTATTAAACAACACAGAGAGGCATTAGGGCACTGAAGGCTTGTTGGGGAAAGCACTTACTAAGCCTGCACTCAGGACTCCCAAGGCCTCAGGGTGCGGCGCATAGTGAGGCCTCAGGGTGCGGCGCATAGTGCTTTCTCTCTTCTTCTTTTTTTTTTTTTTTTTTTTTTCCTGCAGGAGAAGAAGAAGCTAATTTCAAGGCAGTATTTGACCTACAGACCTGCAGTAAGAATTTCTAGGTTTGTGGGTTTTTAGATGGAGATGTTTTGAAGTGGATTTTAAGAATATAGGTGAAGGAACCATTTTCATAATCAGATAGTTCTCTCATATTACAATATGAGGAATCATGAAAAGAACTGAGCATGCAAAAAAAATCATGCAAGCCGCCTAATAATCAATGGTAGAAATATTAATGTTGTGTGACCTTTAACATTTTCTGTCAAAATCATAAATCTCTTACTGTCAATTATAAATAAAGAGAAAAAGAAGACGGTGGAAGATTAAGATTTATTTTATACTCTAGAATTTAGAACATTGAAGAACTTATATTTTGTAAAATATCTCAAATAATTTAAACAGTGTTTGCCTTTCTCATTGTGTAACAGGGTACAGAGAAAAATGTCTTTTTTTGTCGAACTGAATCATTTGTCTGAGTCAGATTCTAACATTTTATTCTTGTTTTAAATGTGTACATTGTCTTTAAAACCTCCTTTTACATGAAGGGGTCTTTTTGTTTTGGTATTTTGAGTGTTTTGTTTTCTGGGTGTTTTTGTTTGTTTGTTTGTTTGTTAACCACAATCAATTTCTGAGGACCATCTTCATTTGTTATCACAATGACTTCCGGAGCCTTTACCACTTGTTATTTCTTGGTCTCTCTTAATTTTTCCTTCAATCAATTCCTTGGCTGCTTCAATTATTGGTTTTGTGTGAGTTTATTTCTATGAGACAATTACAACAAAATGATGTGTTTTGCTGTCTGTTAATGAACTAAAGAATGCATAAGTATGCAGTGGCCAGTCAGTGACAGATTGAGTAAAATGGTGCAATTATTTTTAACAGAATGATGTATAGACTGAGCCAGCAGTAAAGTGCACCTTCATTAATTGTGGTTAATATGGTACAACAACTGAAATTTGAACCCTCTTGTCTTGGGACTGGCATTTAACTAGACTAAGGTCCCTGAAATCCTTGCATGTCAGAACCATGCAAAAGTAGAAATGCCTTGATTTACAGAGTCGCTTATGCCTTTGACTTAGCTTCACCTAAATTTAATCATCAGATATTTCTTATCTTCTGCATAGGGTTTTATAACACTTTTAAGCAAAAGACTTGATAAGTTCAAGACTTGGTTTGTATCAAGAACATACAAACTTCAGGCAATACTTCGGTATATGGGAGATAACCCTGCTTCACATTTTATAAAGCTTGACTTCTGCCTCAAACCCTACTTCCAAAAGAGGCAAACTTAATATCAGTCAATTTAGAATTCTCCTTAATATCCAAATCCTTGTAAGAGATTTGTGTGGCCATGGAAAATATTTTGTGGATCTACATACCACATAAAATGTTCAATGTCCTTACAGAAGTTTAAGAGATCCTCTGTTTTTCCTATCATAGAAAGAGTATTTCTTAGTCATGGAACAAGAAAATCAGTGTATTGAACTTTTTCTGGGCTCTTAATAAAAAGAAAGAATAGACTTCTTGTCTCTCTAAACCAGTCTGAGGATTCCATTTGTGTCCCTGACCCTTGTGTTAAGATGCAATCTAGGAGCTCCTTCTCAGGGGCACCCATCATCCTGCCAGTTTTACCCTCATTCTTCTTGTTTTACAAACATTATAAATGGGAATCTAATATTGACCTTACGATCTTTCATAGTCACCTTACCAAACACTTGGATCTTACTAAAACTCCAAAACCAATAAATTTACTTCTTTTCAATGTCTACCAAGACAAGGTATTCAAATAACTCCCTTCCCCAGAACCCTGGGGTGCAAGGTCTTAACATGAAGAGAAGTTCCATGCAATGAAAAGAAGTGAAAGAAAATACTTAGCTAATGCAGTTCTGAATGTTTGTGGCTAAACAAAAGAAAAGCAAGATGATGAAGTAGTGATGAACTTAATCCATATTCCACCCTTATCACCCACATAGTCTAAAAATGTTACATAATGTCTTTGCGTTTGAGCTCTATCACCTCTAAAACTGATATAATAATAGTTTAGGTCTCTTATGCCTTTCATGACCATGAAATGAGCTTTTCTGTATAAAGAAGTATTTAGTATAATTCCTGGAAAATAGTAACTGCTCAATAAATGTTAGTTTTCTTATTGAAGAAATCAACCGAAATGAAAGACGAAAATTCAATATTCTGAGGTAATATATCCTCCAAATTATAACAGTTGTTCTGCAAGGTTTGCAAAAGACACTTATCCAATAGAATTTTGAGCCAAAGAACCAAACTGCTTAGAATCTTTATATATGAGTCTTGGTCTTGTAGTGTCATATAGAGATGTTGAAGTGTGGATTTTAAGAAGAAATGTGTTTGCTCTTGTCATCAGCGATAAAGTTGGATATTGAAAGACTGATCACTGGTCTAATCATGCTTAATCTATGTAAACTGATGATTAAAAGTAGAGGGATGAGTCACAAGCCTGACTTTTCTTTTCTAGCCTTTGATGACACACACTGCTGGCACCTAGCAAACTATAATACTTGTTTTCATATTTCCATCATGTGTCTGGAAATGCTTTCCAAAAAGGGGTGTATGTGTGTGTGTGTGTGTGTGTGTGTGTGTGTGTGTGTGTGTTGTGTTGTGTACATGTGGATATGTATGTCCAGCATGAGTGAAAAAGAAAACGATTTGAAATTACTAAATAACACATTATTTGCCAAAGAGTTGTCAAGGTATTCAGAGCCTTACTAGGTTTTCATTACATTTGTAACAAATCTAGACAGGAAACAAAACAAGGTCAAGTAAATAAATGATCTCCTTAGTTATGATACTCAATATTTAAATTTGAATTTTTATGTCTCCCAACATTTGGGTGATGAAATCTTAGGTTTCAGTATGATTAAGGCATGAAGGTAAATTCCTCATGAATGGGACTAGTGCCTTTCTTAAGAACAGCCTCTAATCTCACTCACATAAGATGCAAAGAGAGAAGTGCTATAATTTAGGCTTTTACAGCCCCCTAAGGCACATTTGTTCAAGGCTTGATTGCTAGTGCAGTACTATTGGAAGTTAAAATCTTTAAGAGAAGTCCTTTACTGGGAGGCTCTTTAGGTCACTGGGAATATGGCCCTGAAAGAAATCATGAGTCCTTAGTCCCTCAGTCCTCTGCTCACTTGCTCAAATATATGCCCCCATTACCATCCACTACCCTCCTCAGTGACCAAACCAATCTTGGACTTAGATGTCCATACTTTGAGTTACATATGCTTTTTCTATATACAGGTTAATGAACTCACATTTTGTCATTGCAGTAATGTAAACCTGACTAATACAAAAACAACACCCACCTACAAATCATGAAACAGACTCCGACAAATATTTATCTACCAACATCTTGATAGTGAATTTGCCAGCCTCCACCTCTGCATGAGATACATTGTCTTCTATGCCACCCATTCTACAATATTCACTAATAACATCCTGACCTACTAAGATGCCCACTTATAAGGCTGCAAACATGAGTAATGCAATTAGAGGCACTGAATCAGGGCAAGCAAAGAAACTAAGTGGTGGACTCAATCTCTAGAAAAATCCATAGAAAACCACATTCTTTTTTCTGCTTATTCATCTCAACTTTCTACCACTGTTTGTCTTTTTGCTATTTTTCGACAACTTGCTGATTTTTCTGATGGGAACTGGGTTTTGCTTTGAGAAGCTCCCAATTCCATGAGACAAACCTTTTGATGAAAAACATCTCTCCCTGTATTTAGCTCCTTCTTTTGTAGTAACTTAATCTTGAGCAAGATGATACAAGGAAAGAAGTCAGGTGGCCTCATATGTCTCACCAATGATGTCAGGACATTGCTGACCATGCATCTAGAGAGCTTGGGTACAAACATTGACAAACACATCTCTTGGGAATATGCATTCTGCCATATTTTCCCTAAAACTTCCCCCTTATTCAAGTCAACTTGTACCACTTGTACAAAAAGCAATCCTAATTCATGGATCACATCACCTTGCCTTGACCTCACCTTGACCTTAGACTCAACTTAAAACTATGCTTCCTTTTTCAAAACCCTTCAGCCTCAACCACAGGCAGCACCACGAAGAGAAGCCAGCTAAATTCTTACTTCACTGATCTACCAAGCATGGACTTTGATAATAGAAAGTGAAGTCCTATGGCCATAATCCCTCCCTCCGGGTTCTGCATCTCTGGCCCAACCACCACAGTTGGAAGATAACCAGAAAAACAATTACACTATACTGAACATGTATGGACTTTTACTTCTCATTATTACTCTCTAAACTATTTAAACAAAATATAAGTAATCTTGAGATAACTTCAGATATACAGAAGGATGTACTCAAGTTATATACAAACACTGTATTATATAAAAAGAGAGGCCTACATATCTACAGACTTCAATATCTTGAACACAGTCTACTACAGACACTAAGGAAGGAGTGTGTGTGTGTGTGTGTGTGTGTGTGTGTGTGTGTGTATGTGTGTGCACACATGTGCACATCTGTATCTATGTGTGTAAATTATACCATAAATCCTAAATTTATTTAATAAATTTAAATCCTTATATCACTTAAACCAATGATTGGTGATAGAGTTTGTAACTTTAAACAGTTCTCAACCTAAGGTTTTACTGATGCTATGATATCTCAGAGCAGGCTCCTCTGAAATAGCAAGAGGGTTCCTGAACAGTCCTTTAGTCACTTATTTCAGGCCCCTTAGAAGCTATAAAAGTTATTGTTATTTCCATGATAGTAGAGATTACTAATTAACTTTTCTGAAACTTCCTTTAAGCCTTTTAGAGGAACTACAACACTTTTTCAGATTATGAATAAAATCAAACCAAGCAAAAGTGTTCTGTTTTGTTTCTTTTATAGAAAGTTTATACAGTGGTTATCACATACTTTCCAAGGTTTGGTAACTAATTCTGCAATTTAATAATTCTTAGCTTGGTTAAAGTCTTGAATAACAAGGTCAATATGGACCAGTATTTAACTACTTTTTGAACAATAAAACCTAAAGCCTGCTGGGTAGAAAGAAATGAAGAAGCCATGCCAACCTCCTTCCGTAAAGACAGGGACAGCATGACCACTTCTGTACTGTCTGCTTGTACAAACTGTCGACCCTTCCCTACACCAAGCTGACATCCCAAAACTTGTGGCATCTATCTCCTACATACTTGACACCATTTGTTGCACTCTGTCATATTAAAATAGAGAAGAATTTTTGCTTATAAACATTATCCAAATCCAACTAAATCTCAAGGTCAACATATTTTTCCAAGTGTCTTTGAATCACTAGATTTTTTTTTAAAGCTTGATTTGAATTTCTATACATTGATTGTAAAAAGATTTTTTTAAGAAAGGACAAAAAAGTGACAAGGAAAAATAATAATCATGGTGACTAAGGAGCCATGAAAGAAGGAAGCACTGGAAAGCTAGACATGGTCCCTAGTGAGTGCACATGGAGTGCAGGTGGGATCTGTGAGGTGATAGGTTTGTTAAGACATTTCAGTGTCTCCTCACAGTTTGGATGATGAAAGCCCTCTGGAGTTTCAGAGATGGGTGAATACTGCAAAGAGGAGATACAATCCACTGTCTATTCAGGACAAACTTGTAGGGCCCTCACAGCTCTAACAAAACAGAATCTGTATTTTAAGACCAACTGAGTGACTTCAAGCTTGAAAGCTGGTGTAGAGCATTTGGCAATTTGAAAGAGCTTTCCCAAGCACTTGGAGTTCCTGGTTGCCATTTCTGAAGCATGAAGACAGAGTTTATAGAGGGTGCAGTGTAGTTCAGCATGAACCCATCCTGGTTTGTGGCTCAAATATGAAGACATTTGATGAGACCTGTCTCTACTGATATGAATAGTCCAACAACAAAAATTTTATGCTATATATGCATTCATTGAAAGAAAATAATCAGTATGCTCATCAACTTTAAAATAGCAATAGTTATTTAATTAAATATTAATATGAACAAGAATTATATACCCACATTAGAGAAAGAATGTGGAAAATAAAATAAACTCCTATAAAAATATCTTTGTCTCCCAATAGTATCCCAAATAAAAGCTTAAGCCAACATTTCTTTTATCATTTTTCCAAAAATAGTCTAATAACAGTCTCCAAACTGACTTTGTCAAGCAATTGGGTTTTCAATATTGGTTTATTTTCATGTGTATGGGTATTTTGCCTGCCTGAATATCTGTGCATTACATGAGATTAGTGCTCAAGGAAGCCAGAAGAGGGTGTCAAATCCCCCAGGACTGGAGTTACAGATGGTTGTGAAACTCCATGTGAAAATTGGGAACTAAATCCAGGTTCTCTGGGCAAACAGTCAATGCTCTTAACATTTGGGCTATCCCTTCATCCCTCAGGGGATTATTTGGACTGTTTTAAAATACACTAATTCCATATGCCTCTTTCCATTGTGGAATAAATATTTAAAAATAAGAATAAAGAACATAGAAGCTTATTCTAAATGACTTAGCTAAGGTGGCAAAATACATTGAAGTGAGATTATTGTGTGGGTAAAATTTGTATTTTATGTCCTCCAAAAACCAAATGCAGTTTGGGCCCTCTGAGAAGTATAAAAGCATATTATATGAGATTCTAAGGGAAAGAATTTCCGTAAGTAGTTTAAGAGAAATGGGAACCTGGATTAGCATTCAGGAACTGAGTTTAAAATGAGGAAATGGGGGTGAGGATTTAGCTCATCTGTAAAATGTTTGCCTCTCAAACATGAGGACTTAAGTTCAAACACCAGAACTCATCTAAAATGCCACACATGTGGAGCCCGCTTGCAATCCAGTACTTGCCAGGTGGAGACAGAAGGATCCTGGAGCTTGCTGGCCAGGGAGTCTACCCTAATTAGTAAGGTCCAAGCCAATGGGAGACCCTGTCTCACATGAGATGATGGCATTCCTGAAGATAACACCTAAATTTGTCCTTCGGGTCTCCAAACATGTGTGCACTTATGCATTCTAATACACATGAACATACATGCACACATCCATAAGCACTTTTAAATGAGGAAATGTTTCCTGACCATTAATAGTACTAGATGTATGAATTAGCATCATATGGTATGTTAGGAGGACATAATCAAGCTTGCTTCCTTGAAGTTATACAGTTGATTTATTCTCATTGGAATCCTTATCTTAACAACAATGATTACATTCGTTATAGTTGCTGTTCTCTTTTTTATAGCAGAAATAGTAATTGAGCAATAACAATATACTAAGAACTGTGCATTTAAATAATATTATTACTAATGTTATAGTTGAGAAGACCTGAGTCTCTATTTGACTGTGTTGTCAGTCATCAGGCATAGCCCACCAACCTGAGTTGTGCAAACCTGAGTTAGGCAGCCTCAGGGCTTCCCTGTGCCATTCACATGGTCCCCACCTTCGTTCCCAGCAACAAAGCAGCCGGGAGACCTTTGACCCATCCTTTCCATTGCACTAACTAGCTATGATCTGTCAGCATGTAGCTTGACCAGAACAACACACAAATCCTCCATCTCCTGATTACACACAAGCCAGATCAGAAAGTATCATCAGAGCAGCCTGGCCAGTGCTGATGCTTATCATCACTACAATAGAAATGCCTCGGATTTAGTGTTTCTTACATCAAATAAAATAACATATGGAAGGCTCAGTCCGCAGGCAGTCCATCAGGGAACTCAGCAAATGTTGGTTCTGTCCCTAATCACATGGTCCTTACACACTTCATTTTACTTTTGAATGGGAGAGTAGAAAGGCATGGTCCCTGTAGAAAGGCAGGTTACATCCCATTGTGAAGAAAACAGATTGGAGTTAGGAATGACAGGCCAGCAATGGAGATATTTATACGATATCTCCACTTTATGAAAGGCAGTTCAATTCCGCAAGAGAAAAGGAGGGTGAGTACACATCAAGACTTAACACAAGATTGCAGAAAAGACTGGAGAGCTAACACGGAAATGAGATACTTCACTTTTATAAAACTGCCTTGTGCTGGAAGGAGCCATGAATCATTTGAAGATCCCAAAGGTTTGGGCTTTTACTAGACTATACCCAGAAGGTTATCAGTAACAGAAAATATCCAGCTGACCAAAAGCCATGAAAATGACCCAGAAATGCTTACAGGAAGACTAACACAGAAAAGGATTAAAATTTGTTGGTTTACCTCAGAAAATATATTATCTATACTTACTGTTGCAGAGGTGTGCTTTTCGATTACAGAGAAAATGCCTCACAGGTACATTTTAAGTTATATTTTCCCTTATATGTTATATTAATAGGTGAAGCAAGTCTCCTCACTCATCCAAATGATAAGAAGTCCAAACCTGGATTCCTCTGTGTTCTCGTGAATTAGGAGAAGATAATCTAAAAAAATAAAATAGGAAATTCTGCCTAGGAAAGTGGTTTTCCAATTTGTGAATTTCATATCCATGTCTGATATGCACTATAATCCCATGTCTTTTACAAAATTCAGAATAAACTAAATTCAGTTACTAACACCTAATCATAATAATAGGACATAAAAACATTTGCTTATGAATTACAGTAATACATAATGAGGTAGCACATTCCAGCACACATTGGCCTGAAGAATCACTACTTGGATACTACTGAAATAATGCTGGTTTTTATGAAATGAAAATAGTCTCATTGGCCACATTTTAGTTTCAACTTTAAGTCTTGAGTCATAAGCAAATGTCTGTGATCTTAAAAAGAGGCTACATTATAGGACTAAAAGGTATATGTAAACATAATTAAAGAATTATTAAACATAATTTAACATTAGAAGTTCACTGGAAGCATTTCTTTTTCAAATGCTAGAAAATTCACCTGAGTTACTTGTGACTTTTGTAAGGCTTTTGTAGCATTACTCATGCTTTACAAATTGTTGGGACATATAGTAAATTGTTGTTTTCAGTCATCGTCTAGATGTAGACCTCTTCTACTTGGAATGATGCAATACATCAATACCTCATAAGGCATCATTTGTTTGCATAGAATAAGAAGAGAACACAGCACCATGAAACTTTACAAAGACTTTAATAGCTACACAGATCCATGTTCAAATCCAAAATTTGCTCCTGACCATCTGGTTGCCTTGAGCACATTCTTTACCCTCTCTGACACTCAATTTCTACATATATAAAAGAGCTTATTATAAATGAGTCTATAATTTCTCCTATCTCAATGCTGGTGTGAGAATTTAAATAATGCACTTAAATATTGGCACCTAGTAGATACTAATTGCAATTATTGTGTGTCTCTTAAGTTTATGAAAATGATTCTGCTATAAACACAAGTTCTCATATACAAAATACTGGATATTACTTTAAGAAAGAGAAAGAATTTAGAGTTCATAAAATGAAAAAACTATATGTCGATATTTGATTTTTGCTGTCATAATACTAATCATTTTGGATAAAATTGAAATATTGTTACCTAGGTAATATCCAAAAGCTAATTCTCCAAGGGAGAGAGAAAGAAGATGCAAAAATGACTTCAATAATTACGAATTGTTTCTAAATGCTAGTTTTAGTGTCACATTACATAAATTAACTATAATCTGCCTGCAACTAGTGTATCAAATCTTCGTGATTCTAGTATATTAACTAAAGTTAATTTATCACAGTTATCTAATATTACAAAGTCCCACAAGCTTCAGAAACTGTTTATTTATCATTTTGGTAAATCTTTTTGTTGTTGTTTTGTTTTGTTTTTTGTTTTTTGTTTTTTGTTTTTTTTTTTTTTTGAGACAGGGTTTCTCTGTGTAGCCCTGGCTGTCCTGGAACTCACTCTGTAGACAAGCTTGGCCTCAAAGTCACAGAGATCTGCCTGCCTCTGCCTCTGAATATTAGGATTAAAGGCATTCGCCACCATAGCCTGGTGTGAATCCTGACTTAGTCTTCTTGGTGGGCAGCCACACTACACTCAAACAAATGGAAAGAAGCTCCCCTTAAAGATGCAGAACTCTGAAATTCTACCCCACCAGTCTACAAGGCTTGGGATTCACACAGAGCACCACAAAGGTAGAATCTAAACATTGTAACTAGGGAGAAAATTTTAACTGACTTTAAACTGTCATTAAGACCACATTTGAATGTTATCAAAATGTCCAAAAGAAAAATGATAACTTCAATCATCTTAGTATTTTTATAATAAGAAACTACTATATGACAAAATTAAAATGAAAGTACTTTTCTACTCCATTCAAAGAGATAAAATTTTACAGAGGAAGAGAAAATATGCTGACATCTGATTAAAATAATTATGGTGAATCTCTGACAAATGCTTAAACATATAGATGAAAATTGAGGATATTATGCAAAGTAAGATAAGCCATTCACAAAAAAATGACAAATACTGTTAATTTCACTTACATGAGACACTTGAAGTAGTCAAAATCATAGAAGTAGACAATAGGGGCTTGCCAGGGGTATTGTGGAAAGGGCAGTTGAGGGGAAGTAATTGTTTAATGGTTATAAATTTTCCATTTTATGGGATTCAAAGATGGAAGGGGATGATGGTTGCACAATAATATGAATGCACATTATCACTGAATTGTTCACTTCCAGATATTGATAGCATATTGTCTTATGTACGTTTTACAGCAGAGTTTCTTAATATTTCTCTCTTTTGTATAACTAAACCATTCTAAAAAAAACATAAAGCTTAAAAAAAAGAATTCTGTATCCACTAAGAATACAATTTAATATCATGGGAAAGAAACAAGTGTTGAAGTGAATACAACAGGAAGGATGCATCCTTGAGAAAAAAAAAAACTGCTGGTCCTTAACAACAAACAAAAACTGAAGAAAGAAATATATTCATCCCCAGGGAATAATGATGGTCCATCCCATGATAGCTGTCAGTACCAATAATGAAAGTTTAACATTACGTTGCCCACGGTGGTTAACTTCCACTTACTGAATTACCGCTGTTCACCAGGCACTATGTGAGCATTCACCAGGTAGAATTGCTTGTGGTATTGGTCACTGGCTCCCTAAGTGTGAACTTCACAAATTAATAAAACCCAAAGATCACTTCTACATAAGTTTAAACATAAGTTTTAATCTTAAAATTACAACTATAACATGTGGCTTGACCTTGCTTCAAATGGGCTTTTTAATGTATCTCTACATAACTAAGGCTTCCCCACAAGAATTAATCCTACTTCTAAAGTTTAGGGCTGAGAATATATTGTGAAAATAGCATAATAAAACCAACTAATTAAATAAATGAATGAAACATAAAAGTGAAATGTAGTTCACAGCAGGAAAACTGTATATGCCTGTATCTGCATGAGAAAAAGAGACAGAAAACAAGTTTACTACTCAGTCAACATGTGACTTATGGCTCCAGAGATTCAATGGGGAAGATAGAAAATGCCCTCCCCTTTTCTATAGAGATCAAGCTCTGGGTGTACTTCAGTTGACAGTGTTTGCGTAGCATACACAAAGCTGAGGATTTTATCCTCAGCTCTGTATAAACCAGGTACATGGCACATGCCTGTAAGCCCAGCACTCACTTGGGAGGTGGATACAAGAAAATCAGAAGTTCAAGATCATTCTAAACTGAGTTTGAGACCAGCCAGCTGGGATATTGACACCTATCTTTAAAAGACTCTAGGGTTGAAGCCTTCTTTATAAAAACAATGAGAAAGGGAGAGCAATAACCATTTTTGTTTAATCATAGGCAAGCTGAGTATAGTTCTACTGCATTTGCAGTTTGATCAATTCATGAAACTATAAAAATAAGAAATAATTCAGAATTGAATACAGGCCATTCTGATTCATAAATCTCTTAACTGTATTCATTATTATACTATGTCACTTAAAAAATTAATATATACCTGGCCATGGTGGTGCACTCCTTTAATCCAAGCACTTGTGAGGCAGAGGCAGGCAGATCTCTGTGAGTTGGAGCCCAACCTGATCTACAGAGTGAGTTCCAGGACAGCCAGGGCTACACAGAGAAACTGTGTCTTGAAAAACAAACAAACAAAAGTTAATATAGAAAGTCCATAGAGACAGATACCTCAGTTAGTAGGCATGATGGTCTGTGCCTGCAATTCCAGCACTGCAGAGGCGTAGATTAAAAAAAAAAAAAAAAAAGCCAGCCTAACCTAAGAGACTGTGACTCAAATATCAAGATGGTCAGCTCCTAAAAGATACCTGAGATTGACCTCCAGCCTCCACATACATGAACACATGTATATATACACCACACACATTAACATATATGTGTGTGTATTAATTATTACAAAATAATGATTAATCATCAAAAACACAAGTAAGAAAAGAGGACAAACATGTGGATACTAAAGTAAATCACTCACAGTCTTCTGTTTATCATTATGTAGAGCCATGCTGCTGTAGATCAGATAGCCTGTCTGAGGAGATACAAGAACATGAATGGTCAAGAACACAGAATCCATAGACCAAAGAGAATGAGAGTTACAGTACACTTTAGCGACATACCCACCCTTGACGTTGACCACCAGAAGTCCGTTTCACTTCAACGATCCATTCTCCATTCCTTCACCTATGCCCTCTCTGATCATGGTCCTTCCTTCCTCTGGAATCTGAAGCATAAAAATCCCTTCCTTCACTGCAGCCCCTTCTCATCTCCTTGGTCTTAAATCTGTGCTTTTAAATGTCAGTCATTCCTCCTGAGCTCTCCATGAACCTGGTAACTTCTAAATTATCTTGTTTTGGGTTTTTTGTTTTTGTTTTTACTACATCTTCATTTGATATCTGGCATTTTAGTCTCCTTTCTTTTTTTTTTGTTTTTTTTTTTTAATAATTTATTTTTTATTTCTTCAAGTTACATCTCAATCGCAATCCCCTCCCTATTCCCCCCTCCAGTCCCACCCTTCCACCCTCCTCCCCCTCAGCCCCACCATCCTCTTCCCTTCTTTTTTTATTTTTTTTTAGTTTAAGGTATTTATTTTTCCCCCCAACAGCTCTCCCTTTCAGTCCAAATAATGGTTCTTTTTCTTATAACTATAAATACAATACAAAACAACAGAAATAAATAGGCCACGATTATAAGAGTTATATGGCTTAGCATACATTCCCAATGTCCAGTCCATATGTATTTGGCACCTGACTTTAACATTCTACTATCTAACCATCTCCATGAGTTTAAAGTTCTATATCTAACTCAGCTTTCATACTAACTTGCCTCATAATTTTAAAAATATGTTCTTAGATCCAGAACACCCTCTTGATTCCTAAACAACTCAAAATTTAACTATGAGACTCTACATATCTATTCTTCAACCACCTCAGAGACCTGAGAGGGATAAATATATCTGATTATATAGGAAGTGCAGGGCCTGCAGCTTCCAAAACTAA
>CAJQZJ010034249.1:2380592-2418533 GCA_907164525.1 Lophiomys imhausi
GTGATAGACTGTCATAGTAACTAACAAAATGACACGTTTTCATGACTGTTAGTTTCCGTTTCTTAATTAACTGTCTATCTGGTTCAATTCATTGCTTTCTCTGGTTAGATCTTCTTCTCCTCCTCCTTCATATAATTCTAATACCCTGCCTACAACAAAGTTACTTCCATTCTAGTATACTGACCTACTCAAAACAAGCTGTCCCTAAATATGACCCATCTTGTCACATAATCTCTGTCCATATTCTAATCCAGACCTGGATTCTGTGATCTCAATGTCCACTCTACATCCACAACCAACATCTATATGTGCCTCTAAGAAGACACCTGTCTTTTTTAGTTTCTACTAGTAGTCTGCCTACACAAAAAGGCTCTACCCTTCCACTTCTTTTATACACCAATCTCTGCTGGTTTCAGAATTACTATGATCCTCAGAAATTTTATATATATATATATATATATATATATATATATATATATATATATATGTACACACACACACACACACACACATATATACTGGTCCTAGTATCCATAGATAAACATATTTTATTAGTTCATGTAATCTATATCTAAGGCGTGGTGTACTAGTTACTTTTTCAACCCTGTGACTAAATACCTGAAATACATAGCTTAATGGAGGAAAGGTCTATTTTGACTCATGGTTTCAGAGGTCAGCCTAGAGTAACTTGGTCCCAGGCATTTGAGCTGTGGGAATTAATGGTGACAAATAGCCATTCACTTTATGGACAACAAGAAATCAGAAAACAAGACAGAAGTGCCAAAGGATAATATGGGCCTAAGAACCTCCCCAAAGTGACCAACCTACTTCCTCCAGTGGGCCTCCAACCTCCTAAAGTTTCCATAGCCTCTCAACATAGTCCTACCAATTGGATTCAACCATTTAAAACACGAACTTGTAAGAACATTTTTATTCAATCCACAACATTAGGATTTAAAGAATATTTTCTAATGTTTTCTCCAAGCTATAATAGGGTTTGCTGCAACCTGCACCACCTTGGGGTGAACAGGGCTAGGGCAGTGGGGAAAGAAGAACCAGCAGACACATGTGCGATGAAGCTGGAGTGGGGGGCTGAGTACTGGTGAAGACATGCCTGTTTGGTAAACTCAGTTTGTTTGTTACATGCAGCTGAGTGAGAAGGTGGGTTTATTATATAGTGCTGAAGAGCAAGATGAGCTGACGTCAGTAGGGGGTCTCTGAAGGGGAGTCATCTGGGAGGAGAAATGTGTGGCTGACACTTTCTGAACACTGTGAATGTCAGTGCTCAGACTAAGGAAAGGCTTTGCCATTGTCTCACCAAGGGGAGGCCAGCCCACTCCCAGGAACCTGAGGCACTGGTGTCATACTCATGTTAGGGTGCCCATACAGGGGTATACTTGATCCACACAAAAGATTCCCTTCAAAGTATCAGATTCTGTACCTATCCCTATTGTGAACATAAATCATTGACTTGGAATGAGCTCATAAACATCTACTTTAGACTGTCTCTGACAAGCTCATAAGAGGAATAAATGTTACTGGATTTATTCCACTACTGTGATTGATTCAAATCAAGTAATTAATTTTAAATTATGGATTAGAGTAGCATTTGCAAGGAAAAAATCCTGTATGCACAGGCCCTAGGACTTGACTTAAATAACACAAGTTTTCTAAAAAGAATTTGAAAAATCGTTACCTAAGCCCTCGATATTCTGCGTTCAGTGTCAGGGCTATAACAATGAAAAGCTCTGTTGGGCATTCCCAGTTAGAAACATATGTAAACCAATTCATATAGACTTTTCTCCCCTTCTGGAGACATCTCTCTATCCTGCTGACATGGAGATTGAGTCATGAGATCTGAATTCAAGTAGAGGAGAGGGATGAGTCTTGAACCCCTCAGTTTCCAGCTGTTCAGATTCAGAAGGTTTTTGGAGTGTACTCCAAAAATCAAAAAGGTTTGAGTAAGATCATCAAGCCATGGAGCTGGAAAGAGGCTCAGCACTGAGAAAGGACTCGAGCTCAGTTCCCACCTCACAAGCACATTCATGCACAAACATAGTGCCTTAGCGAGGGTTTCTACTGCTTCAACGAAACACCACAACCAAAAACCAAGTTTGGGAAGAAAGAATTTATTCACCTTCCACTTTCACATTGCTGTTCATCACCAGAGGAAGTCAGGACAGGAACTCAAGCAGGGCAGGGACCTGGAGGCAGGAGTTTGTGAAGAGACCAGGAAGGAATTCTGCTTAGTAGCTTGCTCCCCAATAGTTGCTCAGCCTGCTTTCTTGTAGAACCAAGAACCACCAGCCCAGGAATGGTACCACCCACAATGGACTAGACACTCCCCCATTAATAACTAATTAAGAAAATGCCCTACAGCTGGATGTTACAGAGGCATTTTCTCAATTGAGGCGTCTTCGTTTTTGCATGTGTCAAGTTGACATAAAACTCTACCATGTGTCAAGTTGACATAAAACCAGCCAGTACACATGCACGATACATATAATTCAAAATAAAAAATGTTTTCATATTATCAAAATACCGTCAGGAACTCTATCCTCCTCTTAACTTTGAAATCACTGCTTGGACCTAAATTAACTAGAAGTCCTTTAAAATCTACTGTGTATAAATATACTTAATTAAGTATCAGACTTATTGGTACGGCTGCAAGGAAGCTGAGAGTCAAATAAGCCTATGTTTAATTTTCTTGGTTAGTATATCTCTTATTGAAGCCTTAATAGCTGAAACTTCACAGGGAATGTATCACCTTCAGGATCTGATGCTATCATGGAGCTGAAAATACAAGTTTCTGGAAATGGTGAAAAGTCCAAAATCTTTGAAAACTAATGAACAGTTGACCCCCGTCCCCCGGAAGACGTTGAATCGAGATGAAGAAAGACCCCAGCAGTTAGGTTTAGCCCGATTGCAGTGTTCTTTCAACTCAGTTCTTTCAGCCCCTGACTTAAAGAACAGCAGAGTGAAGCTCTAGAAAATCACAAGCTTTTCCTAGCTGGGAAGGGCCCATGTTCCATCAACGTAACCAGCACTACTTTCATGCTCGTAGTCAGGATTGATAAACGAGAGGACTTTCACTGTGGCATGAAAAAAAGAAGACCCTTTTCTGTTCCTTGTTCAAGTGCACAAGACTTCAGAGCAAATGCTAGACCAGCAGAATACTTGACTGAAACAACGCAGGAGGAGGATACCCAACGACGGCTGAATGCAGAATGCTCTGGAAAGTACATCTGTTTTATAGGAGACATGCAATCTATCTCATTCCAACCTGCATTTCTGGGTCACTTGAGACATTTAAACTGCACTTATAATTAACAGCTATTTTTAAACAGTGAAAAAAAATAGAGCACTGGTAAGGTACAAAAGCATTAAAATTGCCCCAGTTCCGCCTCTCAATAGGACACACCACTGCAATATGCTTCAAGATCAAAGAGAGCTCAGAAAAGGAAAGAGAGCGAGAGAGAGACAGGCCTATCAGTGGGGATAAATTGTTCCCATTATGATGCTATAAGAATAGGGTTCTTTCAATTGAAACAATTTAATAACCACATTCATTACTTTGGTGTCCACTTGGTTTTATCTGAGCAGTTTTTGCATAACTGGGGAACAAGTTCAATTGAGCTTATTCTCTAGAAATTAAGATGTGCAGGGTTTGACATTCAAAAATTAGGCACTAATAGTCTACAAAGCAGTTGTCTAGAGACTCCCCCTGGATCTAGTGAGATCTGCCTACCACTAATTATGTCACATGCAAATGTACTCTCGAAAAGGCCTCCCCAAAAGTTTCATTAGCTCACTTCAAGGCAGTTAAGGTTGCATTAGGGTGAAGATGGGATGTCAGAGGCTCTTCTTTGGAATATGTTTGTTGAGAAGCTTCCACTGTATAGTGTAGCAATGCTGTCTGTTATCTTATTTTTCCCTCAGCTATCAACAAAGGAAATATTCCAGAGCACTCCTCTAATATTCTGTGAGATCAAGACAACTGGAGAGAAGAATCACAGCAGACGCTAGAAGGGCTGATTTGACAAAGTGTAAGAGGATCATTGAGTCAGCAGTTAAAACAAAATCACTAATTTTCCAGGGTTGACTTCAGCTGTGGAGATCTACATGCTAGAGAAAGTGCGGGTGTTTATTTCTTCCAGCCAGCTTCCCTAAGAATGGTTACATTTGCTGGTTCTCAACTGCACTATGGAGTGTAATGTGTCATTTGCAGTATAGTTTATCCTAAAGTGCTACTTTAAAAAGATATTAGAAATGGAGCTGTAGAAATGCATACAAAAGAGGAAAATTCAAGGTTTATATATGATGTATTAGATACACACAATCTATTCCCGTCTGCTTCCCTCACTAGAAGCTAAATCATGTACAAACCATTTAAAAGTCATCTCCCTGTGTACACACTAAATCCTTCTTTGTTTTTCATTGCTGCCAAACAGAGGGGAGTAAATAATTTCTGGAGCACACATTGGGTGGCATCTTCATAATAGCTGCACTTCTTCTTCCTTCTTTTTTTTTTTTTCAGAAGACAAAGTATAAAAGCTGAGAAGTTTCCCTCACCTCCACAAAAGCTTTTAAAGAATGGTTTTCTCCAGGAGCCGCTGCACTTCTCTCTCCAGACCATTTCCCCAGATGGGATTTGCAATATAAAACCACCACAGATTGCCTTACTGAGGAAAGAAGATAGACTCAAACAAATCACTGGAAAGATAAATAAGCTATAGAGATCAATAAATAAAAGACAAGCAAAGAAAAATCAAACTCTGGCATTCCAGGCCAATTAAGATGTTATTTACTGTCAGTGTGATTGTAACTTCCATGCTTTCTTTCCTCGCACTCACACGGTAGGCATTTGTTTTGCCCAGAGAAAGATATACAACTGATGTATAAATAGGAGATGATATAGATAGATTTTATGTCCCATAAAACTGTTAATCTGTGCTCCACATTAAATATAAAGAACATTTTTTATTTAGACACTGCACTGGTATAATTAAAATAAAGTACACTGGATCTATTTTTCAGTAAGTCATTTCCAACCATAGAGATCAAATAACAGTGCAGCAGCAGCATGAAATGCGGTTCTAATAGCCTGAGACCACATTTCCTGAAACTAAAACATGGGAGATGATAGTGTGAAGGTACAAATTAAATGCAAATCAAACAGATTCTCTATTGTTGCTGAACTCTGTCTTGGGTTTTGCTAAGGAAATTTAGTTGTTACGCTCAACTTCTGTGGAGAGTAACCATTGGCATGTTATCAGTTCTATTCTGAGATCATTGATGGAAACCATCAGGAAGGATTTAAGAAAGCTACCTCTCCACCTTTCAGGAAAGGAATGGAAGTGGCCAGAGGCGAGTTTAATAAAAATACACTGCCCAGACTGCCTCCAGGACACTCGTGGCAATTGGTAAACACTCACTAACTTGTTTCATAATTGATATACATTTTTGTGACAACCTACTTTTGTTCAGCCAGTAGAAACCCATTTTTATTTCAGAGGTGTGTCAGCATGTCTCAGCAAAAATACATTTTTGAGAGCAAAAATGCTCTGAAAACATCTCGGGTTTTAACACAAGGAGACTTTGGAGTCTGCTTGTATTGCAACTTCTGAATGTCCTGTGTGGTAGCAAGCCTAAGAGCCAGGAAGATGAAGTAGCTGATGTAATACAGATGCTTTTTAAACAACCTGAAAATTGTGACTGAAAGTTAACTTAGCAGAGTTACCCTTCCTTCTCTCAACTCAGTTCCACATGGATCATTACGTCCCTAATGTGTAATTCGGTCATTGGGATGTTCATGGGTTTCAAGTGCACAGATATGAAGTCATTTTGATACGATATGGTCTTATTCTATACATGTAATTTACTCAAGTTTGTGAGCTTTCTGAGAAACATTCTTATTCTGGCTTGTTATAAAATGGCATTTGTCATCCAATGCTATAATTTGAAGCTCTAAAATTTCAGGAAGTTTTGGGTATGCTACATACTACAACCACAAATGGAGGTGAGTGTATAAGGAAAAACAATAAATAACTTTCTTACTCATTTCCCAAGACTATCTAAGCCTCTACTGGGAAGTTTCAGCAATCTGTTCTCACCTTACATGTCTCAAAAAAAAGAGTAAAAAGCCACATTTAACACAATGTAATCCAACCCCTCTTTATTCTTCCTCTCCATAAGGAAGTGCATATACCTATAGGCCACACAAGACTGCAAGATGTAAAAAACTGCATGCACTGACACACACACACACACACACACACACACACACACACACACAGAGTCTTTAATGTGGAGATTAATAATACTGTAATTTAGATATAAATACATACACTGGGGCATATCTAAAGTTTCCAAACTATTGGGTGCATAGTTTTAAAACTGTGGAGACCACTGGGAACAGAAGTGCTGTTAACTTTCAGGTCCTGGCATGGAAAATAATCAAAGCCTCTCTGCAATAACCTCACCCATGATCCTCCAAAGATGTCCGGGTCTGAATCTCTTATGAATATATCTTGCATGAGAGCATGGACTCTGCTGACATCGTTCGGAGTGATAAAAGCATGAGCTATACCAAATTGTATTTATTAATGGATGTTACTGTACTTCATATGGATAGATACACCTAATGAACATGAGAACACCTGCCCAAGCTCTTCAGAAAATTAAAGTCATGTACACAAGCATTGCTCTAAGAAATTAAAGGACCGTTTTTAGCCAAATGAAAATGTACAATGTTCTAGATACAGCTCCTAAAGATATAGAATATCTCTCCTTAGAGCAGAATGTTTTTCTTTCATCTTTATCATCACAGAAAGAATCATTAAGCTATTCACATTACAGGTAGCAGCTTCTACCCTGTTAGGTAGCAGAATATGCCAAATGAACTGGGTGCTGTGCTATACATCGCTGCCTTTGTAGACTCTAGCCATTATTTGGTTTGGGGTCATTGGCCATCTCTGTGAATGTGAGGAGTCTATTCTTCATGGAACAATATGCTCAATAGAATATCCTATTGGCACAGGCCAGATTTAAAGGATCTACATTACTATCTGTTCATGCACAAGTGCATGGGTTTTCCTGAATTTATTTATTTGGGGTAGGAAAAGAATCCATTTTATGAATTTGAAGACCATACACATAGATGCTATTGGTGACAAGATTGTTCAAGTGTTTGAGACTATTGCAAAAGGAAAACACAAAATCCCATGTACCTCATTGTGCTTTAACCGGTTGGAGCCGGAGCACTAAGGAGAAGGTGGCCTTTCTTTTTGACCCACTCCACCTGGCAGAGAGAGGGCACTGCAAACAGAACCATCACTTCTGCTAGCACCTTGCTAGTAATGTGCTCAGTTAATCTGCACGACATAGAGTCATCCTCTCAAAAAAGTAATTCACTTCTTCAAAAAGTGGATAGAAAATAAATATGGTTCAGTAAAATTGTTGAGGAGAGGAATGTATCTGGACATTTCACAAAGCATTTCATTATGCTGACAATTCCCAGAAGTGCTCTCGAGAGCGCTTTAAGCTGAGGATTACTGCGCCAGAGCTGATGGACTTTTTTTGTAGCCCCTTTAAAAGGCAGTGAACCGTTTTTCTATTTTATTTAAATAATGCCCCTTAAAATGGATTTTTAGAGGTATAATAACTCCTTAAGAGTCAGTTATGCTAAACAGTTTCTCTTGATAGAAATGTTGTAAAACTCGTTAACTGCACAGTCTCAGATGCTGCTTGGTGAACACTAACTGACATGTGAATGACCAGAGTTTGTAAAATAAATTGCAATAGTTGTTGTATCACACAGCTAGCATTGCACAAGCTGGAGGCCACAGGGGACTCCGACCTGACAGAAAATTACTTCAAGATGAATGAAAAGTGCTTGTTTCTCTTTATTAGTTTTTAGAGAACAATGAAAATGTTGAATTGTTTACAGAGGGCTGATTAAATGTGGTCAGTGGGGCCATGTTCCTGCTGCTAAGTGTTGGCCTCCCCCTCCAGCCAGCCCCCAGCCTATCCACTCATACACCATGCCATGCCCAGCCATGGCCCTAGCCCCCACCGTTTGTTCCCTGCCACATGCATCTTCTTATAGGCTATTATGGCTGCACATCTGTGTGTGAAATGTGCTCATTCTGACATTCCAATGCTGCTCAGCACTGCAGAGGCCTTTGTTGGGTAAAAGACTGTTGTCAAGCCTAACAAGCAGGTCATGCAATTTGCTGGACGCTGTGGCAAAGAATAGCCCAGGATGAATTGCTTCAGCTTAAACAATGCTCATTCCCATATTGGAATACATATGTATTTCTTCTGTTGGGTGACATTAAAGAAAGTCATGAAATTTTGCTCTTTCAAGCTTCAATTTTAAAAAGAACAAGGTTGCAACTAGGTAGGGTCAGACTACCGTAGACTAGCTTTTTGTTGTATTACTTATGATGACTACTGTTGTGTGGCTAACGGAAAAATGCATGAAGTGCTTTAATTGGTCATTTGGGGCTTTTATTCCATTTGTATTTACCAGAAAGTACAGTAAGAGGAAAGGCATTAGCCACTATCATAACTGTCTGTTTGGTATACCTAAAGAGGTTGTCAGACCAGGGCATTTAGGAGGATGTTGCGGAGAAAGAATCTCACTATGTACTTCCACAAAGTGAACAGCCCTTGAGGGAAAGAAATATGAGAATTCATTAGCAAACATAAGCCACACATGGAAAATGTCTTCCTACCAGACTAGCTAAGTGAATCAGATTCAGAGATGTTTGGTAAATGAAAAAAAAGTAAGGAAAAAGAACTATTTGGGCTCCATAGTCATCAGTGGCCTATCACCTTCTTACCTTCTAATGTATCCCTTCTCTCACATACACTTGCCCAGAATTTGGCAACAATAGGCAGTTCAAATGATGTTTGGGAGATTCTGACACAATCTATGGTGAACTCTTGATGTGCAAGCAGAATTCTCTTGCTTTCTCTGAAGAACATGGATCCTGCGCCTATTATGTGTATAAACAATGGCATATGTAATTACCTTTCTAGGGTGGTAATTATTCCTCAGAATCAACAACCAGAGTTAAAGTATGTTCCCCCAAAAGACATTTTGGGATCAATTCTGGGTCAATTGCATCAGGCTTTGATTTATCACATGGTGTCAGACCTTGTTTAAAAAAAGAAAGTTTGAAAAAATGCATTATGAGGTAAAGGCTAAAGGTTGGACATGAATTGGTTCGTTTCCAACTTTGCTTTCTCCCAATTTCTCTGCATTTCCACTATTGTCAAAACAACAGTGATTTCCTGGTTTTTTTTTTTTTTTTTTTTTTTTTTTTTTTTACTGTTAGAGAGTGTTTTGTTCAGAAATATTAAATATAATGAGCTGGACTTCATCCAGATTTGATATGACTCCCTACACACTGTCCATGCACACAAGACATTAGCAATTTTTCTGAGATGTAGCTGAAAAATGGAGGGTGGGGGGATAATAGATCAGGCTTCAGAGTATAGCTCTGGTGGTAGATCCTTATGACTTAAGCCAGGTACATTCCTCTGCAGGGGATGCTATCTGCTGCCCATGAATGGTACAAGAGTTAAATAAGATAACTGAGAGGATTCACGTAAATTGCTTGTTCCCCCCTCAAGTTCCTGAGGAGTGATGTGACTATTATTCTACTAATAGACAAATCAAAGGAGAAGAGATATTCACCTGAGAAGAAAAGTGGTGAGGGCCACGTGCAGAAGAGAGTAGACATTAGTGTAAACAGCAAAACACTCTGGTGACCCCAAAACAATCTTGATGAGGTCTAGGTGGCTAATCTGTATTAAAAAAAAATATTCACTTTATTTAGACTTTCTCTCATTATATTGACCATAAAGTACAATTCATTAAAGGTGTTATTCTGCTAGGGGTACCTCCTCCCTGTCTTTAACACATTCTTAAAAGAACCATAGTGGAAAGGCTACTTTGCATTCCATGACCTTCCATGTTTGCAGAATACAGACCTAGTTTTAACTAAGCTCTGTGCTAATTAGAAATCTGTAATGCACCCTCTAGTGGGGTCTCTCACAGCAGGTAACACACATGCACAGTTTTGTATAACACGAGTTGATAACCTAGAATTCCTCATGACCAGGAGTTTGGCAGTGAGACAATCCATCCTATAAGCCTCAGTCCTATAGCTGAAGTTAATAGCAAAATTAGAACTGTTCCTTGCTGAATAATAAAGTAATAATGTTTTAAAATTAAAAGAAAGGAAATGGTGTGAGAATTTCCATCAAGTAATCAGTGAAGGGCCATGCTCAAGGGACACATGAAACTCTTCATATAGGAGCAGCATTGCCTATCTAACAAGGTTCAAGCAACACCGTGTTCAAACAGCACACGGTGTTATTGACAGTTTGCATTGACAGTTTAATTAAGAAGTTTGTTAATGATGTTTTAAAAAGAGTTGGCACATTTTCAATTACATGGACACTACTCAAGACTCTAAGATGGCTGTTGTTGGCTCATCCATAATGAAATAGGTCACAGCCACTGCATAAGATAGTCAATGTCTCTAATCATATCAGTATCTTAACACTGGAAAAGTAGTGAGTTATTCTCGGGTCAGATATAAAGTTTTAGTAAACTGTATAGTTATTCTAGCTATGAGAGACAATCGATGACAACAATACTTTTCAGATTGCTTAGCCAGAGTTTTAAGATTTTGTACCAGATGTTTTGTGGCTTTCTGTTCACTCTTGGATCCGAGTCCCAACCCCCATATTTTGTCTAGATCTTCCTCTTCTACTCACTGGTATCATACTCAGAATAGTGGTCCTGAGGACATAGCAGGTAGATAGATGCCTTAGAGACAACACCTCTCAAAAAATGTATAACTATATGGGTTTTCCAACAGACAACCTACACCCATAGGAAAAAGTAGAACTGAATTCAAATTAACTCAAAGCATTATATCTCTAAAGTTTACTGAATATTTAGGGAATAAATAAAACATATTTTATTTCAGTACTATAAAATAATAAAATAAAACAATAAAGGATTAAAATGTCTTGAATTTTCCAGATTGTTTTGCTGTTGTTGTGCTGTGTTCTATTTTGTTTCTTGTTAGTGCAGCTTAAAAATATTTACAGAATATACTTTTCCATTTATTTGTTTCTTGTATTACAGAAAATTTTAATTATGAACAGAAGAAAGAAATATGCATCCTGAAACTATTTGTAGTTTCAACGATGGTAGGCCCAGCATCTTATTATTTGTTTCCTTATTTTCTCTCCCATCTTTTGTACATGAGTCATACTAGTAAGCACTCAGTTTCAAGTTATGAAAGGCAATGTACATCTCAGTCCACATCAGTTCGGGGAGTTGCATTGATGAAGGAGCAGCTGAGATGGGGTTGGGTTCAACTGTTGTTGTTTTCAGGCAAGTGAGGCGTGTTGTCTGGGAGATTTCTTCTGCAAGCTATGTTAACTAACTGCTCACCACTGTCATTCTCAAAGTCTTGATTTGTTTCCAGTTTTGCTGAAGGTAACAAGATGAGCCTCCAATGGCTCTGTTTCCAACCAGAATGGTATGAAAGGTGTTTTGAAGCAGGTATTCTGTGGCTATCTGACCCAGTCCAGGTGGCAGTACATCTGTGAACAAAACAGGAACCAATTATTTATCCATTTATTGCAGAGAAGAGCTTTCAGAAGTACCAAAGTTGCTCTTTTGATGATCATTAAAATGAATATAGCTCAACATTTCAAAACATAATGAGAATCATCTGTGGTAGTGATACTGTTTCTTGTCCTACTTTAAGTAATAATTTTGAATTCCATCCCAATCCCAGGTGCAGATCCAAGCTTAATAAAATCAGAAATCCCACATCCTACATATTTTAGAAACAAGCCTTCCCTAGTTGATAAGCATTCCATATTCTATATTCCCCCATTATGTGCCATGGCCTACCTGTTCATCAATAGTAAAAAGGCTTTGCCTACTGCCCATCATATTGCGCTGTAGAGATGGCTGAGAGCTAGTGACTGCCACCAGTAGAGAAGTCAGTGTTAAAGGCATCACCAGGAAGAATCACATGCTCTACAAGGCTCTAATCTCTCAGGCAAGCAAGAGGCCAGGGACAATCTGAATACTACTGACTCTAACACACCAGTCGTCAGCTACAGCAATAAAGGTCTCATGAGAGCAGCATGCCACAGGTCAGCAAGGTCCCAACGAGGATTTTCAGTCATGCCTGTACACACACACACACACACACACACACACACACACACACACACACACACATCAATAACACCATCTTGGATTAAAAACGATAAACGTCTTTTTTTCTTTCTTTTCTATTTTTTCTTTTATTGAAAATAGATTTTTTTCATTCAGTATGTTCTGATTATAGTCTTTCCTCCCCCAGCTCCTCCCAGATGATCCCTACCTCCCCTCCCATCCAGATCCACACCTTTTGTTTTTTCTTCTTAAAAAAGCAAACAGAAATCCAAAATAATAATAATAAAATAAGATAAACCCAAACTGGAATAGGTCAAGGTGAACAAACAAACAAACAATAAACAGCCAAAGGAAAAAACACAAGAAACACATATAAATGAAAGACACATGTTCACACACATAGAAATCCCATAAAAACACAGAACTAGAAACTATAGTATATATTCAAAGGACCTGTAATGTTAAAAAAACATACTCATAATTCCTGCTTTACAATTAATATCTGTCAGAGATACTGGGACAAAAGGCTGAAGATAGATGCTTCAATGTATTGAGAGAAATTGGAGATTGTCCAGGCAGCCAGTAATCTGCCATATCTTAGTTTTGGAAGCTGCTGGCTCTTCACTTCCTGTTTATTTGGATATATTTATCCTTCTCAGGTCTCTGATGTAATTGAAGACTAGATAGTTATAGTCTCACAGTTAAGTTTTAAGTTGTTTATGAATTAAAAGGATGTTCTATGTCTAAGAAGATGTGTTTAAGTTGGTAATGCAAGTTGGGATGGAAACTGAGCTAGTTAGGTTATAGAACTTTAAATTCATGAAAATAGATAGATAATAGAATATTATTATCAGTTGCCAAATACATATGTACTGAGCATTGGGAAAGTACATTATACCTTATAATTTTCATAATTGTTCTTATTGTTTTGTATTGTATTATTGTTACAAGAAAAGGGCCTTTTATTAGACTAAAAGGGGCAGATGTTGGGGGGGGAAGATACACCTTAAATTTCAAAAAAATTATTGATAGGAGGGTGGGGGAAGAGGGTGGGAGGGTGGGACAGGGAGGGAGAAGAGGGAGGGGAATGTGATTGAAATGTAACTTAAAGAAATAAAGTTGGGGGAAAAAAACATACTCTTTAAAGCAAGACGTCTATGTATCCCTGTGCTCTCTGAAATGTCTTTGTAGGATAAGAGTTCAAGAACCACAAAGTAAGTTTAGCTTTAGCAGAATTTATTTACTAATTTACCTTATTCAGATCTTTTGAAAATAGACCAGAGACCTTATATTTGTGCAAATATCCTAACTCTATCATAACCAAGAATTGTAAGAAAGGAAGCTATGCATCAGAATTCTTTATGATTCATGTATTAACTGTATGCTATCATGATTAAAAATGCCATGTGACTTGAGAATTTAAAAATCCACCTGGATTCTCTGAGGAAAAAGGGAGGTGGACTGTGAGGGTGGGACTGAAAGAGGGGAGGGGCTGTGATCAGGCTGTAAAGTGAATGAATAAAAAAAATGAAATGAAAAAAAGAAAGAAAGAAGGAAGGAAGGAAAGAAGGAAGGAAGGAAGGAAGGAAGGAAGGAAGGAAGGAAGGGGAGAAGAAAAGAGGAGGGGATGGGAGGGGAGAGGAGGGGAGGAGAGAGGAGAGGAGAGAAAAATCCACGTGATTCATTTTGAGTTCTACCATCTTTGCCTGTTTTATCAAACTTGTCACCAAACCCTATTCACTTCTTAATTTGAAATGTCTTTTTTACTGTGGTACATCTACACAATGGAATACTACTCAGCCATCAGAAACAATGAAATTATGCAATTTGCAACCAAATGAATGGAACTAGAGAAGCTCATCCTGAGTGAGCTAACCCAGACTCAGAAGGATGCGCATGGCATCTATTCACTTATAGTCGGGTATTAGCCATATAGTACAGGATCTCTATACTACAGCCAATGCACCAAAGGGAACATGAACATAGAAATTTTTTTCTCCGTGTCAATGAGACACTTTGCCCTAGTGGTGCTGCCTTGTAGGCCCCCAGTGTATGAGGAGGCTCTTGGCCCTCATATGACTGCTGAACTGGAGTGGGGGACTGTTCTGTAGGGACACTCCACTCCAGAGGAGTGGAATGGAAGGGTTAGGAGGTAGAGGGTGGGAGGGCGGGACTGGGAGGGGTGGAAAGAGGATACAATGTTGGGAATGTAACCTGAAGTAATAAATAAATAAATTTAAAAAAAAAAGAAATGTCCTTTTTTTTTCTAAGCTCCCTTTCTCGTGAGGTTAGTTTTACAACACTGTTCCTTCTTTGGCCTGTCCTTGTCTTCCTAAGGCTGGAATGTGACAAGTTCCTGGCATAGCCTAGGTGACCTCTATTGTCATCTTAACTCCTACCAAGTGGTAGAGACCCTGCCCTGACTATAAGCTGGATGGATCCCTGGAGTATTCACTTAAAAGGCCCAATACTTGTTGTACAGGTCTTTCATATGTTTGGTTAGAGTTACCCCCAAGTATTTTATATTATTTGTGGCTATTGTGAAGGATGCTGTTTCCCTAATTTCTTTCTCATCCCACTTATCTTTTGTGTAAAGAAAGGCTACTGATTTTTTTTTTGAATTAGTTTTGTATCCAGCCACCTTACTGAAAAAGTTTATTAGTGTAGGAGTTCTCTGGTGGAATTCTTGGGGTCACTTATGTATACTATCATATTATCTGTGGATAGGAATACTTTGACTTCTTCCTTTCCAATTTGTATCCCCTTGATCTTCTTTAGTTGTCTTATTGCTCTAGCTAGAACTGGAAATCAGTCTGGTGATATCTTAAAAAACTTGGAATAGCTCTGCTTCAACACCTAGTCATACTACTCCTGGGCATATATCCAAAAGATTCCTCACCAAAGACATCTCCTCAACTATGTTCATAGCAGCTGTATTTGTAATAACTAGAAACTGGAAACAACCCAGATGTTCTTCAACTGATGAATGGATTAAAAAAAAAAACTGTGGTATATTTACACAATGGAATACTACTCAGCTGTCAGAAACAAGGAAATCATGCAATTTGCAACCAAATGGATAGAAGTAGAAAATCTTATCCTGAGTGAGCTAACTCAGACCCAGAAATATACATACACACACAGTATGTGTTCAGTTATAATTGGATTTTAGCTGTATAGTACAGCATAGCTATCCTACAATCAACAGACCCAAAGGAACAGAAACATGTTCTTTGCTATCTGTTAGTGGGACACTTCACTCTACTGGAAATGTCATGTGGGCCCCCAGTGAAAGAGGAAGATCTTAACACTCATGTGCCTGATGAACTGATAGGGGCCGATGTGTGGAGGCACCCCAGACGGGAGGAGTAGGATATGTGGGAGAGGGAGGGGAGGCAGGGTGGGACCAGGAGGGGTGGAGGGAGTGGACTGTGATGGAGATGTAACTTGAATTAATAAATTTTAAATTTTAAAAAGGCTTAGTACTGTGTGACCTTCAAACCTTTACCATCACTACAGGCCAGAGAGAAGCAATCTCAGACCACCACATTGATTGGAACTTGTTATTTAGCCACAAACTTATGGAATTGTTCTGCATGTACATTGCTTCATTATTTCTCTGCTTTTCTTCCACTGTTAGATATGTTGACCTAATTCTCAAAAATGTCTTCTGCCCTCATTAACCTTCCTCCTCCCAATAATGTAACTGAGGTCCTACACAGAATCCATTCTATGACCTGAGCTATGGATTGGGTTCAGCTGTGTGTGATAAGGTTGCCTGCTCTAACATCATCACTCCTGACTATGTGTCTTAACCGCTACCCACAGTTTATTAAGCCCACCTCCTGATAAAGGGAAACTCTTCACAAACCAGTCAGTGAATGAATTAAAGGATTATCACGTCCCCTTGGGTACTGAGGTTTGGACTTTTGCCAGTCCTAGTAAGGCTAAGCACCCAGGCCATGACCAACCTAAGCTTGGCCTCTTTCCATACATGGAAACCTATGTCCACTCTAAATAAATTATACTATGATTTAATAATATGAATATATAGATACATTTATTCATCACTTGCTAATTTATTCTGACTTAGCTCCATAAAATAGTAAAGAAGCTAACATTGATTTTACTTTTATAATAAATGCTCTACAATGACAGATAGCTCAGTTAGTAAAGTACTTTTCTCACAAGCATAAGGACCTGATCCTGGATTCCCTAGATAAAAAATCCACACACAGTGATACATGCCTGCAAAACACAGAGTTCACAAAACGTCTACCAGAGCTTACTTGGTGAAGTTCCAAGGCAATGACAAACCTCATCTCAGACAAAAATTGTGAAAATAGCTTAAAGACCAATACCTGAGGCCACCCTCTGACTTACACATCCATATCACATATATGCACACCCACAAACATGTGTATACATGGGATCACATATATAAGTAAATAAAAAATCTAACATGGATTCCTATGATCTAATTCTTACCTGGGTCCTGAGATTTTCCACTTTCCTATTCTATTTTACTATATGAAGTCTTTGCTTCTAGCACACAATTTAACTGACCTTCATAGTTCTCAGAATATCTGTTCACAGCCTCTTCTTTGAATTCTTTTACTCTTTGGCACCCCACTTATAATATAACCTGAAAAGCTCATTAGAAACAAGTTCAAACTAATTTGTCCCTTATTTGGATGCCTCTGGATTCTATAGTCTGCACTTTAGTCCTCGGTTCTCACTAAGAGTCCAGTATATATATATATATATATATATATATAGGAACTAACATAGGAACTAACATATAGGAACTAACATATAGGAACTAACATAGGAACTAACATATGTTAGTTCCTTAGATAGATACTAGCTCTCTCTCTAAGAACTGAGATAAAGGTCATTGTGGGTACTTGATGCTGACCTCTAGAAGCAGGTGGTTCCCTCCATCTTCTCACTCTCCCAGACTCAACTAGTCTACCTCTAAAAATAAAGAAACATGGTGTCACTGAATCTAGCTACTGACCCAAGTAAACCTCTGTCAGCAGGCGGAGCTTGGGAATACCGAGACAAAATAGGAATGCATTGACTGCCATATGCGATACACTCTGTGGTTTTGTTTCTGTCAATTTCCTCAGACAGTTTCTTTCTACATACAAGTGCCTAGTGTGATAAAAGTCAGGACTGCCTCTCACTTAAGACAAACCCTCTCATACTCAGACATGTACACTTCCTTTCTCACAGATGAGATCTGGCATAGAATAAGTCTAAGTTAAGTCTAGTAAAGAGTGAAATCCAGGAAAAGGAAACCCAGGAGGCAAGCATGTGAACAACGCACACTCTCCTTCAGCAGCTGCTAATGAAAAGGCGAGATCTCCAGACAGTTCTGGGTTGGAGTAGGGTGTAGAGTACAAGTAGCACGGGGAGACAATGTGTACAAACAAGAGGATTACCCTGTGTTTATCTCCTTCAAGTACATGTAACTCTAAGAAACACCTTGCCAAGGATTTGAAGATCTATCTCAATTCAACTAATATCCAATAATCATTTCAATAAATTGTGTGAGTTGCTTTTTTTAGTAAATAGTAAACATGTAAACTTTATAAGACTAGACCAAGAATTCTGAAAAACTAAAGTTCTACCATAGTTGTTCATGACTCATATACTGAAGATACAGCTCCCTCAGAACCTTAGAGGAATTTTATTTCTATGATGCCTTTTCTCTAAGTGCACATTTTGACAACATAAATCTTAGTCTGAGATCTTCTGGGGAGTGAGGATGTAAGCAAGACAAATCCTGGGGGCTTTTACAAGCCTTTCTGTCAAAGGGGAAAGCCAGTGGACTTTGTGAGCAAAAAATTTGCATTAGCACTTACAGATGGCCAGAGTTTACTGTAGAACCATGTAATATTCATGACATTTCACATATTTTGAATATTTCAATATATCATATACATACTACATACATATATACATAACCTTGATAATATGTGACTTAAAAAGAAATAGAGAGTAGATATAGGCATAACCTAAAGTCCTAAGATCCTTTGTTACTTGGACATATCTGTGAATCAAACCTTTTTACTTTGAAACAATGCTGTCTTACAATGTATGGCAGAGATTGCCAAATGTTTCCTTTTCCCCTTAATTTTAAGGAGTGCATGGCTACAAAGACAGTGTTAGATCTTTCTGGCATTAATGTGAGTAGACAGCTCTACCAGAGCTTCCTGGGAATGCTCTTAGAAGGAACACTTACATGTCTTTACACATATTAGTGACCCAATATTCAGGGATTGCAAAGGAATAAGACAAATGTTCTGTGTTTTCCTTAAATAAGAGTTGAAACATAAGCAGTCCTAGGATGACACAGTAGCCCCTTGTGTCAGAGTGCTCCTTCTATCTTGTTTAAAACACTGGGATTTCTTAATCAATATACAAGTCAGGCTGCTCTTTAAAAAATATAGCACCAGTCTTAGTTTGGGTACATCTCTCAGGGTTTTATTGCTGTGAAGAGACATCATGACCAAGGCAACTCTCACAAAGGAAACTGATTGGGACTGGCTTAGTTTCAGAAGTTTAGTTCATGATCATCATAGTAGGAAGCATGGCAACATGCAGGCAGACATAGTGCTGGAGTAGCCAAGACTTCTACATCTTAAACCACAGGCAGCAGAAGGAGATTGGATCAACACTGGGCATCCTTAAGCATATGTAAGACCTCAAAACCCACCTCCACAGTGATACACTTTCTCTAACAAAGCCACACCTACTCCAATAATGCCTAAACACTTCCTAATAATCCCCCTTGAGCTAAGCATTCAAACACATGAGTCTATGGGGGACATACCTATTCAAACCACCATCAGAGTTTCAGTTCTAACTTTAGAGCCACTCAAATTTGAACAAACTCTTTAAACTCAATAAATTTTTTATTTGTTTTGTTTTATTTTTTGTTTGTTTCTCTATACCTACTTCATACAATGATTGTTAGCAACCTGAGATTGTGTCTTGTTGTTGTTCTTGGCATATCTTCAGCTTTTGACACGATACCTACATACAGACAGCATTCAATAAATAACAAGAATAATCAAATTTATAGGTGTGATCGACCAGCCTAAACAAATGATACCACAGTTGAATAGCCATCCCAACAGAGATCTCATATAATACATGTAGTATCGCATGGCATATGCTGAAGGTATCACATGTTTTCCTCAGGTCTCTAATAACATGCCCTGTCCAATAATTTGTTTTTCTGACTCATTATTTTATATATTAAATAATTCAGGTTAAACCATTGATTGTCAACTTAATGAACTAAAATCTTTTAAATATTTACTATTTATTTATCTACCTATTTATTTTATGTGAGCATGTGTTCTGGGGGACTGTTATGTAGGGACACTCCACTCCAGAGGAGTGGGATGGAAGGGATAGGGGTAGAGGGTGGCAGGGTGGGACTGGGAGGGGCAGAAAGAGGTCACTGAGATGGAGATGTAACCTGAAGTAATAAATAAATAAATATTTTTTTTTAAAGAGGCATCAACAGCCCAGTGTGGTTGGTGGAACCCAAACCTGGGTCCTCTGTAAGAGCAGCAGACACACTTAACCACCAATTCATTTTCCACCTCATAACAACTTTTTAATGATCTACTTAACTTCATCAGTCCTAGAAAACCAAAAGCACATAGCCACAGTTCTCCTCCTATCTTGCCCCCACAAGTTGTCATTATGAGTTTCTGTTGTTTTTATAAAATGTTCATGACTATGAATTTGTATTGCCATGGTACAGAATCTCAAGAAACAATTCTTCTGTTTTTGCAAAGAAAGCTGGCCTTTCATAAATCTACAAAAATAGCATGGATGAGAATTTCCAGAAAAAAAAATTTTCCTCCGATTGAAGAGCTCTTAATAAACATGCATGTCTGGCTACTTCCATTTTACTGTCAGTAATACCCATTTGCCAAGCACCAGAGTAATTCAGCCAAACCTGTTGAGGTTATGGATTTCACAAATATGTAAGACTGACATTGAAGGGATGATAGATTGTAGTCTCTTTGCAGGACATGACAATGTTATAATCTCAACGTGGAGTGGTTTTCTCTCCAAATGAATATTATATGGTAGTGATCAATCCATTCGTTTGTCTACTCATGTATGAAATTCCATCTCTTTCTAGCTAATATAAAGTTTGTTGGTAGTGGACACAAATACCACGCAAAATCAATTGTGCAGCAATTTGTATCTAACTTGAATCCTTTACGCTTACATTTTAAATATCGTTCTTTCTTCTTTTACCTTATTTATTTAAATAGCTATTGCTACTTCACTATAGTGTGTCACTTGTATACTGAAACTATCATGTGGGTTGGAGTTTATACCTAGAGTACATTCATTAATGAGAATGAACTGAAAGAGAAAGCCTGAATGAATAGAGTAAAAAAGGGGGGGGGGACTAGAAAGGTAGGTCAGAGGTTAAGAGCTCATACTACTCTTGCATAGGACCAAAGTCAGGCTCCTAGCACTCATATAAAGTGACTCACATCCATCTGTAATTCCAGCTCCAGAAGGTCCAAGACCATCTTTTGACCTCTGTGGGTACCTACGCACACATGAACATATCTACACGTAGACACCCATATACATATTATTAAAAATAGAGATAAATACTCCAAAAAGTAATGGAGAACTGTCAACACATCAATTCCCAAAGAATCAATAAAAGTATTATGTTGAATAAAAGGAGGAGGAAGAGAAGGAAAAGGAGGAGGAGGAGGAGGAGATGATGAAGAAGAAGAAGATTTAAAACTCTTTAGAATTGCTAGGCAGTGGTGGTTTTTAATCCCAGCACTTGGGAAGCAGAAGCAGGCAGATCTCTGTAAATTGAAGGCCAGCCTCATCTACAGATTTAGTTCCAGGATAGCTAAGGCTACATAGAGAAACTCTGCCTCAAAACAAAAACAAAAAACAACAACACCTATACAAAATTAAAACTTTTATAACACCTATACATAACTAAAATTTTATAACATAACAAACACAAACCTATGAGACACAAAGACAACAGTTCTAGGAGGCAAATTCAAGTTTTATGTAAGACTAAGTGCCTACATATAAAAAATTGAAGAGATCTCATGTAATTAACCCAGAAGCACACCTGAACATTCTAGAACTAAAAGAAAACATAACACCCAAAAGGAGTAAAAGATGAGAAATAATCGACTCAAGACTGAAATCAATAAAATCAATACAAAAATATTACAAAGAATCAATGAAAAGGGTTGGTTCCTAGAGTAAATCAATAAAATTGATAATACATTAGCCTAATAAACTGAAAGGCAGGAAGAGAAGATCCAAATTAGAAATGTAAAGGCAGACATCATAACAGACTCTAAGAAAATCCAGAGAATTAGTCATATGGACATACTTTAAAAATATATACTCCATCCTGCCCCTAGAGACATTGCAGGTGTGGCTGGTGTGTCACATGTGCATCAGTTGGTGACAGAGAGGAAAAATCATATATCTATGCTCAGTGTTCTGACCTGTGAACACCTGAATGATTAGTAGCCTAATATTCCTGGGAAAAAAAGTGAGCCTGAGACAACCACCAGTCCAGTGCCAGACAGCCCCAGTAAGGGTTCCGGAATTGGAAGCAAGCCAGAGACTAAAAGAACCCCACCTGGGACCACAAGATCTATTGGGAGTGAACTCAAGACAGATGACCTCTTACAAGGGGCCACTTGGGTTGAGGCTACAAATCATGCCCGAGATGACACCTGCCATAATGCATGAATGGAACATAGCATTTCTTGAGACCACTCCTGAGACAACCCCAGACATTCAGAGACCCCAGGCACCACTAAGAGGAGCAGGTAAATAACAGAAAAATGGAAGAGAAAGAGAAACAGAAGGACATGTGCACAATGAAGAGCGGAAGAGCTGGAGACTCGAGGGTATTAAGGAACAACCTGATGTGAGTCGCTGGTGATGCCACCTGGGACCACGGTGGGGTCCTGGCCTGTGCACCTGTGCCACATCTGGGTCCATGACACTGCAACACCAAGGCTCTGTTACCACAAAAGATCAGGTGAACGTCTTTGGTCTGGGCTGCTGTCTGGGGACACGTTGATGCCTTAAGCTGTACAGAACTAGTCCCACCCCTCACCTGGACATCATGGGAGAGCTGACACTGGAGGCATAAGAGCAGGAGAGCTGAGCCCTCCTCCCAGTCACCTGAAGTGCAAGACAGTAGGCCTTGCCCATTGCAGGAGACACAGGTAAGATGACCCAAGAATACGAACGTGGGAGAGCTGGCCTTACCACTCATCTCAGAAAAGATACCCTCCTGTCCTCTCGTTCCTCACCACCTACAATAGGCAGAAGACCAGACCCTGGGGTCATAAGATCAGGAGAACTGGTCCTGCGTGCCACCCCCCCCCCCCCAGCTGCAGCACTGAGGAGAGCAGGCCCTGAACCTTGCCTGGGCAGCACAGTAGAAAGCTGACCCTGGCGGCAAAAGTAGAATGAGCTGGCCCCATGGTGAGCACATCAGAGAGCTGGACCTGTAACTTGTCTGCCATGCAGTGGCATGGGTGAGAGAAAGATGCCATCACCTCTTAACCATATACGGCAGGCAGAAGATCTGGCCCTAAGGTCATCAGAACAGGAGAGCGGCCCCTACATCTTGCCTGGGCAACACAGTAGAGCTGGCCCTGTATGTGGAGATTCCAGGTGAGCCAGCCCCACGGGCATAAGAGCAGAAGATCTGGCCTTGCCTCTTCCTTCTGGGTGGTGGCGTAGATGAGGGAAAGATGCCCTCTTCCTCTTCCTTGTCCCTCACCATCTATGGCAGGCAGGAGAGCTGACCCTGGAGTCATGAGAGCAGAAGAACTAGCCATGTCCCTGATCAGCTGCAACACTTGGGAAAGAGAGCTTGGCACCTACACTAGACAGCATGATAGACTTGACTCTTCAGGGCATGGGCTGCTGGTGAGGCAGCCCAAGTCCGTGAGAAAGGGGAGCTGGTAAACTGAACAACTCAGATGCCTCTCAGGCTTACATGGAGCTGGTAAACTGAACAACTCAGATGCCTCTCAGGCTTACATCCAAGGCTTTCAGTTGCCCCAGGGTAACATCTACCCCATCATGCATAAAGGGACTGATCCAAAACTATAGGATCTCCATGACACAGGGAAACAGCAGAATATCTGAGAGGAGTCCCAGTGAGGTCCCTGTAGACAGAGTAGCAGAAGCCAGAGGCCTTGAATCAAACCAATGACTTACTGCAATAAACATTTCCAATCAATGAAGTGTGGACAAAATGGTATAATGTTGGACACATTGTGACACACTACAACTTTTGCAATGAGAATTTTTTCTCTGTTGGTGGGGGATATTGCAAGGGTAGAGAGTGGGTATGAGGGGTGGGGGAGATGAGGGGGATTGGTTTGCATGGTGTGAAATTTACAAAGAATCAATAATAAATATATATACATACATATATATATATACACACACAATAAATATATATATACATATATTTTTTTCTCCACCACATTGGAAAACCTAAAAGAAGCGGGTAAATTTCTTGATATATATATATAACCTTCCAAACATAAATCAAGATCAGATAATCAATTTAAACAGACTCATAAACCATAATGAAGTAGAAGCAGTAATTAAAAGTTTCCCAGGCAAACATATCCCAGGGCCAGACAGATTCAACACAGACTTACCAGACCTTCTAAGAAGAATTAACAGCAATATTCCTCAAATTATTCCACAAAATAGAAACAGAATGAATATGGCCTAATTTTTATAGGAGGCCACAATTACCCTGATACCTAAACCACACAAAGATCCAACAAAGAAAGAAAATTACAAAGCAGTTTCCCTGCAAAAATTCTCAAGAAAATACTTGCAAACTGAATCCGAGAACATATCATGAAGATCATTCACATGATCCAGTAAGTTCCATCCCAGAGATTAAGGGATGATTTAGCATTCATGAATCAATAAATGTAATCCACCATATAAACAGACTGAAAGGCAACAATCACAGGATCATCTCATTAGATACAGAAAAACCCTGTGACAAAATCCAGCACCATTTCATGACAAAAGTCCTAGGGATACAAGGGACATACTTCAACATAATAAAACCAATTTACAGCAAGTCCACAGCCAAATTCAACCTAAACAGAGAAGAAACATAAAGCATTTCTACAAAAATCAGGAATAAGGACAAAGATGTCTACCCTCACCATACTTATACAATATAGTGCTTGTAGTCTTAGCTAGAGCAGTAAGACAATTGAAAGAGATCAAGGAGTTACAAACCAAAAGGGAAGAAGTCAAAATTTCTTTGTTTGCAGTTGATATGATTATATTCATAATGACCCTAAAACACAACAGGAAATTTTTACATATGAAAAACACTTTCAGTATACTAGCAGGATAATGAAAATGTGGTACATTTACACAATAAAATATTACTCAGATGTTTAAAATTCACAGGTAAATGATTGGAACTATAACAAATAATCCTGAGTGAGGTAATCCAGACTCAAAAAGACAAATATTATTCACTTACATGTGCATGTTAGCATTTAAGCTTTTGATAGGCAGGTCACAATCCATAAATCCACCTATATAGGACTGAAGCACATTTGCTGGTTTGATTGTTTTTTATTTGCCTACTTATTTTCTAAAGAGAGAGAAAAGGGGTGGAGTTGAAGGCTTGGAGACACATGGAGCAACTGGGAAGAAGTGAGGGAAGAGAAACTACAATCAGGTTATACCATATGGGAAAAATTATTTCCAATAAAAAAAGACAACATAAAAATTTGATTAATTAAAAAAAAAGAAACTTTGACACCTGCTAGCACCTGGATGTCAAAATTTAATTTCTAAAACTATGGTTACATTTCTATTCCTTGTAAATCATCCAATCTCATGGACCATAAACAGAATGAAATGGGATTGATTTTTGGTGTTTGTTAATTAAAAATCAAAAGTTGATAGATGATCCGTAACTCGCCCCACATACACAACTAGTTGTAAATCTGTCTTTGACTAAATGCGTAGTTGGGTTCCTACTCACTGCTGGGGTTTTCTATCAATCAGTGAGAAGAATATTAATAGGAAGCACAATGTCAGGTGAAACTACTGAACTCCTTACTTAGTCCAGAAAGCTTGCTTTAGTCACAAATGGGAAGTATTTGAAACAACTTACCACTTATTTAAGGAAGACAATAATTACACAACACTTATGAAGTGACATCTTCATAAGAGGCACTTTCTATGCATTAAAACTAACCCTCAGAGCCAGCCCATAATACAGATAACCATGTCTATTTTACAGATGGCAGAAATACTTGGAGAAGCTAAGGTCACAGAGCTGGTCAGGAGCCTAGACCCTGCCATCCTGCCCCACTACTTCATTACCACTCTTACAAGGCCTTTCTCTAAAGGACTTCGAGAGTCTGCTTTTACAGTAAAGGTGCCATCCCCCTGCAGTTTTATTTATACTATTTATTAGCTCAGCAAAGCTTCAGTTCAGGCACAATGTAAAAGTAAACTTTAACCCAAGCCCTGCCCTCATTTTCATAAATTCAAAATTTAGTGAGGTCCATGTTAATGGCTTTTACTGTATATAGGAAAGAGTCTAATAGTCACTTAGCCCTGCTCTATCTCCATTAACCAATCTAAAAAGCCACACAAAGGTGAAGGAAGGAAGAGCAGTGACCTCAAAACTATAATAGATAAGAAATGCCTGCCATTTGTACTTCAGCAAAAACTCAGAATATAAAATTGTCAATCCATAACAACAAACTAAAGCTACAAGTTTAAGTGTTCTATTCATCAACTAAAAAAATTAACCCAATCAGATGCTCATATTAGGGATTATAACCACAGTGAATCAGCAATCATAATTAAAAGTCCATTTCAAATCTCTTTGGTGTGCAGTGAAATGATTTAACACAATCAGGCTGCCTGGTCCTTTCCATGGCATTGTATGAATGAACACGTCATGAGACCATTCCTGGCTGTGGCTGTGACTGCTAACCAAGATGCACTTGCTGCTAATGCAGACAGGATTGCACGTGTACCCTGAGTGCAAAGGTTCACAAGACGTGGGAGCACCTGGTCCCACTGATCCTATAACTAGATCTCTAACATAAGTCTTTCCAACACAAGCTGTCACAGTACTGTGAATATTCCTAATTAACCATACATGTCTTTGGAGTGGGACACTTCTAGAATTCGAAATCCCATAACTTTGTAAGGCTACACCATGTTTCTGTCTTTTCTTGAAGATACCTTGCAAAGAGCCTCTCTGCAAAGAAAAACAGTCCTGTCCCGGAATGCAAGCAAAGCAATGGAGGCACTCTGAGCAAAGGATAGAGTGAGGCCATTTGAAATCAGCCAGGACTCTCAATAGGTCTTTGGCTTCCTGGTGTTAGACATCCGGGCTTTACTTGGTGAGCTTGCTAAGGATCCTGAGTTCCAGGTGTGTGGCCCTGAACATGAGGAGTGGATTGATCTTCCATGACTACTTTATATATAGTATAAAGTTTTCCACTATGTAGTGTACAGTGTCCCAGAAATCCAAAACTAGGGTGCCTATAGTTTAACAATCTCCTATCTTCTTGTGCCTGATCGCTTTATGAAACAGGCACGCCAGTGTGTCACCTCAGTGCTCAGCCTTTCGGTTTTACTCCAGCTCGTTTGGCCAGAGCATCATACCTACAGCAGTCTACTTAGTCCTCTTTTGTGGATAAAGATGGCAGAGTTGTATCTCTGCATTTTTTAAGAGTCATGACAAGATGAGAAAGTTGCTTCAAGTGAGACAAGGCAAGCAACCTCTGGGTTCTCTGAACCCTTTCCAACTGGTGAGCTCCTGCTTGCTAATTAAACAGTTTACTTAAGTAATTAAGTCTTATGTGGTATAACAGGAATTCCATTCAGAAGAATCTAATGATATCAGAAATTAGCAAAAATGAAAGTGTTATCATGTCCACTTCAGAAAAACTTAAGATTCAATACATAAGCTGGATGAGAGAGCAGTACACATTCTTTGTTGTTGACTGAGGCCCTGCTTGCACATGTTTTGTCAAACTTTGAAGTTTTCAAAATCCTGTGATTTGGCATCTACAAGGCATCGTTAAGGTTAGTTTTGTGTATATATAGATTTAATCTGTATCATTGAATCTCCAGTGTCAGTTTAGTTTAGTAGGAGAACTAAACCCCACCTGGTATGCAGAAGACAGGCAGTGTAGCCTTACCCTTAGAGGTAATGCGTGTTTTCCTTGGTAGAAAAGCCCTACTCCATGGAGAAACTGTGTGCCATTTAGTTGAGCAGGTCCAAGCATCCATGAGAATTTTTCTAAATGAGTAAGCTACTCCCTTCTGGGCAGAGTAAGACTCAAGGTAACAGAATCCAGGCTGCAAAATGTTAGAGTTATTTTTTTACTTGTTTCAAAGAGGCCAACGACGCTGTAAAAAAAAAAAAAATTAAATGAAGAGATCGCAGAAATGATAGCAAGAGTCTACCCTGGGTGACAAGCAGTGGTAGGGAAGAGTGCACCCTCACACTGAGAGTGAGCAAGCGAGAGGCCAAAGGGACTCCACGCTCACGCTCATACCCCAGGAAGAGTGCACCCTCACACTGAGAGTGAGCAAGCGAGAGGCCAAAGGGACTCCATGCTCACGCTCATACCCCAGTATCCATTTAGTGAAGAGGTGATCGATGCCACTCCACCTAGAACACAGAATGCTGCTGCGAAACAGCAGAAGCAAGCCCTGGTTGTACATGTTTTATCAAACTCTGAAGTTTTCGAAATGCTGTGATTTGGCATCTACAAGACATCGTTAAGGTTAGTATTTGTGTATATATACACATTTAATCTGTATCATTTAATCTCCATTGTAAGTGTCAGTTGATTTCCATATTCCTTTTGTCTCCAGGAACTCAGCAGAATATTCCCCCCCTCCCCCCAATTAAGAGTGGTTTAAGCTTGACTGGCCTTCTGCAGCATTTCGTTCTGGCTACCATTATACCACATTCCACGAGTCACAATGCAGCATAAAGCGAAATCCGGCCGACCAAATTAAATTGGAGGAAAGATTTAAGTTCTGAAAATCTGGCTCCGGACTTTTATCTGACAGTGACTGAACTTTCCCACTGGAAACGCTTCTGGGGAAAGTTCCCACTGATATGTTTCATTGCCAGAATTTCAGTGGCCGCGCGGAAGTCCTAGAAAGACCACTAGGCTCCTTCTGCTGAACAGATCTCCCTAAATTAAAAGAACTGGAAACGCTCCAGGCCTTTCAACCGCCCCCAAAGTTATATCCATTATCAGATTTTAAAGTTACTCCAAGCTTCCTTGTGGTCCCAAGCTCCTCTGCTCGCTTATCCTCACAGCCGCTGCCTTCGCCTGACAGCTTTTGACGTCATTCGGGCTTTGCAAGCTACATCCCTTGCTCAGGCTTCCCAGCTGCTATTAAAGTTATACTGCATTTGGTTAAGTGTGGAGGCTGGCACTAGAGAGGATCCATAATGGTGATTATCATGCAAAACAGCCTCCCGCAAGTCAGGCTCCTCGGTGGAGGCCTTGCAGCATGGCTTCCCCCAGTGCCGCCCCATTGTCCCCAGGATAAAGCTAACTGCTCGTCTGCTGACCCTGGACAGCACCGAGATGGGTTCCCTTGACAGAGATTAGTGGGCAGCGATGAATCTTTCACTTGGGGTAGAAATATGATTTTATTTAAGAAAATAATCATCCATAATTGGGCTTCTGTCGCTTTAAATTTTAATGGGGAGAGTACCGTGGAGGCTGCGGAACTTTAAATTACGGCTTTCAGAAGCTTCTCACTGAATCTTTCAATTATTCTCTGTAAGTACTTTCTCAAAGCATGTGCCACCATGACATTGATATCACAATTCAAATCTAAATTCAAAACTGACTGCAATGCTATGAGCTATGTGCTGGCGTGCAGGCTGACTCGTTTTATCTCTGAACATCTGACGAGGCGAATCGAGAGGCGCTTTCCCAGAGCCTAGCCAGCTGTTTGCCAAATATTCAAATACCCTGGCATGCACAAGAGCCTTTCAGATTTCCCCACATCAAAATTAACGACGACCCCCTATTTCCCCATTAGTTTCTGGCTCACCTACATCCTTTCTCGCAGGCCCGCCTGTCTCACTCTGCTAAGTGGTGTTCCATGCTGGCTCCCCTCTAGGTTTCTGACTCCAGCAGTGGACCCAGTGTGTGCTGCAGAATGTCAGCCAGTTCAGACAAAACCATGGGGAGCAGTTTTCAAGCCTGTGTTTCCTTGAAGTGAATCTGAAAGGGTGGCTAGGCTGATATTTGCTACAATCTGAGCATAGAAACAGAAAGTGCATGGCTCTCCTCAAAATGCATCATTAAGCAGGAACCGAAAATTGACCTGCAAAGACCAGAACGGAGCGCAAGGAGAAAGGCTTTCCTTTCTTCTATTTTGGTGTTTTAACTTCCTTGATACATACCCATTTTCTTTCATCGTTTTAATATCTGCATTTTAAAGCAGGCCACCAAAATGAATCCATTTAATTATTTATAGTTCTAACTGTAGGCTTTCAATTATTTCAAAATGTGTCTCTGACCTCAGACTATGCTATTCCATGTTTACAACTGTAAACAACTAAATCCAGCTGCCCTCATGAGTACAAGGAAAGACACTCCATCTCCTCCTTCACATGTTAAAGGTCCTGAAGCAGTTTTCCTCAGCAAGTCTCCCTGAGGACAATTGAGAGGAGGCTATAGATTTTAAAGTATGTTGTGCTTGGGGAGTTTAAATCAGAAAAGGACCAAGATGCCATGGACTCAGGACCACAGCCTCCACCCCTGTGGCTACTTGCATTTCCTGAAACTGGACATCAAATCCAAGTAGAGCTGGGCCAGGCACTTTTTTATTCCTTCTTGCAAAGCCACTTCTTGACGTGTTCATTTCCTGTGATGTGTTTATACTCGGACAGAAGGGGCGCAGCAGGAATGCTTTCAGGGCACACTGAGGGGGAAGCTGCTCTCACAGGAGTCATGAATGCCAGATGTCAAACGAGCCAACTTGTACTGCAGACAATTCTCCATGCAGGATACAAGGGACATCAAATCACATCTGAGATGGGGCCTTTTCTTAGCTTATGTAAAGACAGATTAAAAAAATCACTCATTTTAAAAATAATATTAACAACAAAAGAAGACACAAATAAAAACATAAAAATTACTTGAACTCAGAAAGGCCTATGGCTTTCCAGTTCTGCCAGGGATGGTCTTCCCAGATGCCCTATGTGTCACATGCCAATAGTTCTTGAAACAGACCCAGACATGGCTTTGTACTCAGATCCGTCTGGGACACAGAGGTGATCTCTAAGATACTAGCCATGAAGACAGGAAGAAAAATTAAGGCTTACATTGCTTTCCAAAACCAAAGCAGTACAATCTTAACTCCTATTTGAGTATTTAAGGCTTGTGAAGTGTTTCCCACACAGAACAGTTACACAGACATCCTTTGCTCGAATCTGTACTGTGCTCTTGTCTGACAAGTAGTAGATCTCCAAGAGCTGGCTTTGATTAAGGACCAGTCTCCAGACTGCAGGATTTCTATGCAGAAAGCGAACCTGCCACCTTTTTAAAGTCCCTTCTCTTCTACAGAGTTTCTCTCCATCCCAGAAACATCTACCTCTCAGATTTTGTCTGTTTTACTAATTTCTCTTCCTCAGTTCTGCCCTCATTTCACTCTAAATCAAAACAGGGTAAGAGGGAATACATCAAAATCACTTGAGAGAGATAGCCTCAACCTCTACCCCTGTTTGGTAAACATTACATGAAAGAACCATTCCTCATTTCTGGCTAGAGGAAGCCGTATTTAATTTTTTCTTTAATTGTTTTATTAATAATTATTTTTTTCAAATTACATCTCTATCAAAGTCCCCCTCCCTCTCTTCCTTGCTCCCACTTCCTTGTTTCCACCCTCTCCTTCTCTTCAGATGACGGGAGCCCCCACATATCAAACCCCCTCAGTTCATCAGTCACATGATGGCTAAGAGCTTCCTCTTGTTACTGCGGCTTGATATGGCAGCCCCGCTAGGGTAATGTGTTCCACTAACAAGCAACAGGGTCCATGTCTCACTGCTGGGTAGAGTTTTTCATTGGATAGTTATGCTAGGTTCCTGTCTGTTTGGGTCTGTGGGTGGTAGGATGGTTGTCCTGTGCTGTATGGTTAATATCCACTAATAAGAGAGTATATATACCATGTACATCCTTCTGAGTCTGGGTTAGCTCACTCAGAATGAGCTTTTCTAGTTCTATCCATTTCATTGCAAATTGAAGGATTTCCTTGTTTCTGATAGCTGAGTAGTATTCCGTTGTGTAGATGTACTACAGTTGTATTTCTTAAAATATGAGGAAAGAAGGCTGCAGATCTCTGTACTGACCTCCTCTAACAAAGGTAGTATTCATGCCTAAGGCTTACCTACCTATATATGAATAACTTCAAAAATAATATTTGACCCAGACCCACATATCCAAATGCCTGTTACAATTGCTTTCAGATGGTCTATTGTCTCAGACTCAACAAATATAACGTCAAAACCATGTTTATTTTTACCTCTCTTTTTTTTTCTTGACAAGATCAGTATCCTCTCAATGGCCCTTGCTAGTCCTGATGGTTGTCCCAGCTGTATTTATAATCCTTCTTCTCCTTAACACATTCCCACCGCACACACATCCCATCTGTCACCACATCCTTTCCTTCTTCCTCGGGGATATGTCTTAAATCTCTTGATCTCCCACATACTGTATCCCACCTGAGTCTCTAGAGTAGCTTCCACTTCAGAACTATTGTCCACACACTCATGATTCATCCTTGAGTGCTAAGCTCAAAATATACAAGGTTATTTTGATAACAAACAGACAAGCTTTAAAAATATTTATATATGTTATAGATTTAGAAAAAAGAGTTAACACATGGAAGATGATTCCAAGTTAGCATTAAATTTTCTTTAAAAACGTATCTCAATATAAAATTATATAATTTAAAGAAAACTCTTTTAGGCAGTTTAAAGTCTTTCTTAAGAAAATATGACTCAATAACATTTGCAGAGCTTGGTATTAAAAAACAGACCTAAACTTCTTAAAATGACAATGGAATACTTCACATCCTCATCTTCTGGCCGCCACAACATTCCTGTCTTTGACATGCATCATCTGTGTATCAGCTTCCTACACAAAAAACACACAATATCTACAAGTTAAAATGATATTTGATTGAGTTCAAAATTCTGTGGATGACCTAAGTCATAGGAAATCAAATTTCCCCTGATTTGATCTGTCTTCTGAGCTGACAGCCCAGGCAGATCAAACCAGAGGAGATCTGGGCTAGCAGCTGATTCCCTCTGGCCTCTCCCACAATTCCTGGTCAAGTGGTGAATCATATGTTAGCGAAATGACCTGAAATGATCACATCACACATTGCGTGTTTCTGAGAATGTGAGAAGGGCCTCAGTTCTACGGTGCTAATTCATCCCTGTGGCTCATTCAAAAGATAGCCTCAAAGATCCCAGCACAGAAAGCCCAGGTCACAAGTGCTCGTCAAGTCTTCATTATCTCATATTTGCTAATACCCATTGACAAAAACATGTCACAAGATCAACTGGGCAGCAAGGGGAAGAGAGACTGTACCTCATAATGGAAGGATCTGTCATGTGACATTGCTGGGGTTATACAAAAGAGCTAAGAACACAAGATTGTTAGTCTATCACTCTTATCCCAAGTTTATCCCTTAGACATTCCAGGGACATTAGCATGCATGTTAATGCTCTTCCTGACACGGGAAATGAACTCCTCAACTTTCTGAAAAATTATTTTCTCTGTCATGTTTTTCTTAAATAACTTTAAGTATAATGTATATTACAGCTTTATCCTTCATCATAGCATGCCTATCATTAGCTTCATTTTGCTACCACTCCATAACTCATTCATTTTTGTTTGTTTGTGAGCATTATTACTTATTTTTCAATTCCTTTATTGTTTGAAATCTCCATACATTTATATACTACATTTTAATCATTCTATTGCCCCTTCCTCCCTCTCACACATCTCCTCCTCCCACCTGCACCAGTCTTTCAAAAAGCCCCTCCTACCTTCATGTCTTCTTGTATTTCAGGCTCTGATCCAATACACCAGAGTCTGACATCTTCATTTAAGGCAAAAATCAATCATGTCCTCATATGATTCTTAGATCCCTTGTGAGTGGCTCCATTTTATCACTTGGGGAATTGTATTATAATTACTTATTACAAACCTACAAAGATTGTCTTTGCACCACAGCATCTAGCACAGTGTCTGGCAAACAAAGGACATTCAATAAAAATTCTGTGATTTAAATTTAACTGAATAAGTTCAAAACAAACATAAAAGCCTCCATGAAACAAATCTATATCAGAAGATTTAAGATGCAACTACACGAAAGCAGTCCTATGAGTAAAGAAACCTAATTAAATCCATTTCATCTAATGTGAAGGGCAACGGGCAGAGGGAAGCTTTAAGTCAAATCCATTTTCCTTTGGGACTGACATAGCCTGAACTCGTAGCATAGGTTATTCCAAGATCTGAAATGGCTTTTGAGGTATTTTGTTGTTTTATTTGTTTGTTTTGAATTTTTGTTTGTTTGTTTTTGTAATTCTGGAGTCATTAGGACTCAAAATGTACCTATGTGCATGACTCTAACCATTTACTTAACATGTTTCTTTTTTTTTTTTAATACTTTATTTTTTTTTCTTCAAGTTACATCTCAGTAACAAACCCCTCCCTATTCCCCCTTCCTATCCCGCCCTTCCACCCTCTTCCCCCCAGAAGTTTCCCCTTTCAGTCCAACAGATGGTTCCTTCTCTTATAACAGTATTATACAAAACAATAGATATAAATATGCCACATTTATGAGAGTTAAATGGCCCAGTATACCTTCCCAATGTCCAGTTTATACATATTTGGCCCCTGACTTTAACATTCTACTATCTAACCAACTCCATGAGTTTAAAGGTCTATATGTGACTCAACATTCATACTATCTTGCAACACACTTTTAAGAGTATCTTCTTAGATCTAGAACACCCTCTTGATTCCTAAACAATTCAAAATTTAACTATGAGACTCTAGCTGTCTATTCTTCAACCATCTCAGAGACCTGAGAGGGATAAATATATTTGCTTATATAGGAAGTACAGGGCCTGCAGCTTCCAAAACTAAGAAAGAACATACCAATGACTGCCTGGACAGTTCCCATTTTCTCTCCATACATTCCTGCATCAGTCTTCAGCCTTTGGGTCCTGTTTCTCTGACAGACATTTGTTGTAGAGCAGGGATTATGAAGGACTTATCTACCCTGTCTTGGCAGAGTTAGGCTGTCGACTTCCCTGCTACCAAGTTTTGTCCTTTTTGGACAGCAGTCTGTCTGCAGTTAGTGCAAGGGGTTTTTTCATGCCAAGAGAAAGGCTTGCCACTATTTCAACCATCTTACAGTGGAGGTTCTTCGATGCTTATCTTCTACTTGGAGTAGAATAGGGGGTGCTGTCAGGCGCTGATATGTCTCGATATCAAAAAAAAATCTTGATTTAAGATAACATCTTTGAATGCCATATTCTGCAGATCTCTAGGGGTTTTTGAAGATGCCCTACCCATCTCTTGTATTTAGATAAGCAAATGTTGCTTGTCTCTTAGCAACTTGATTACTGGGTAGTTTAGAGAATATCTGTGATAGACTGTCATAGTAGCTAACAAAGTGACATGTTTGCATGACTAGGAGTTTGTTTTAACTATCCTAGACAGTTTTAGACGGTTGGTATCAAGAGGTCAGAGCTTCACATTTTATTTTTAAGTATCTCTAGGTATGATACCATTAGGAAGCGTTACCTTTAATTTTGTATCAATATACAAAGATCTATTCAATTGTGGTTAAATATACTCTTAATTATGTATCAATATACCAAGATCAATGCCTATGTAGCCCAATATAATCTTACTACTACGTCCATATACAAGGGTCAATACCATTGTGTCCAACTATAATCTTAATTTTGTATCAATATACAAAGATCAATACCGATGTAATCCAATACAATTATATTTGCACAATAAACAATGGTCAATACCACTTTAGCCAAATAAACTACTAATTTTGTATCAATATACAAAGGTATAAGGGCATATTCAATAATCTGCCCCTTCTTCTTGGACCTTCCTGTGCTATGTCTATATCTCCTTTTTCTCAAGCCCATGCACTCCTACATAGGAGAGGAAGAAGGATACAGAAAAGGAAAAGTAGGAATTCCCTGGGGCTAACCTCCAAAACCCATTAAGACAGGACCATTTATCAGCTTGTAGTCTCTTCCCCTACATATCAGAGTTTTCAGTTATCCTTCAAATAACCTAAAAGAAGGGCGGAGAAACACCTTCCCCATTCACTGGGCATGGGACGTCGCTCTCTTAAAGTGACTTCCTGCTGATTTGGGTCATAGTAGACCTGTTTGGGGCCCGAACCCAAATGGGGTAAATTATTAAAATTGTTAGTACACTCCTTTTATGTTCAGTCCTTCTGTTCTCAGCTGTTTAGATGACCTAAGAGGTTTGTAGGCAGAAGCTGACCTTGCAGGCTTCACTGAGGTTCCTGCCGGGGCATTGTGTAGAGCTGAGTGGTCCCAGTGACATTGGATTGCTGTGGTGGTTGCAGGTCCCCGATGGAGACAGCTATTGAGGAAGTCTGTTAGGCAGAATCAGCTGGGTCACTCGTCCTCCTTGGTGCCTGATTCTGCTCTCTGCTGAGGATTCCGCTGTCCAGCCGTCCCCGGGCTCCCCTAATGGACGCTTCGATTCTCCAGGAACGATAAGAACAGAGCCCTGCCCCAATCCCAACCCTAGGACAATTGCCCTCTTTTTTTTTGGGGGGGGGGGCTAGGTAGTACTTCCCCTGAAGCAAATTTGGCCTTCTGACAACATACAAAGCGTTATCTTTCAATCCGGGTTAAAGAAGAAATCATTCTGTCACCTTGGAGCTAAACCAGCTCTAGTGTATATATTTTGAGATCCCAAAGGACAATCTGCCTGCATCGAGAAGGCCTTTTGTAAGAGCCTCCAAACCTAGGTCCCTCCAAATCCCATGTGTGTGTCTCTGAACTCTAATTATTGTGATCAGGGACCTGTGTTTCCCATCTGAAGGGATCAAAGATGTGTTCCACCACTCCTGGATCGAAGTCTTTCTCTATTTAGAGTTTGCCCTGATTCAGGCTGATCCTGAGCTCCGGGATCTGCCCGTTTCTGTCTCCAGTGTGCTGGGAGCTGGGACCAAGGGTGTACTCTTCTTGAATGGTGGGACCAAGAGTATGCACCCTCACCACCCCGCTCCGTATGACTCCAGAATACATAAGACCAAAACTCTACGGTGATCTCCCGTCTCCGCTGAAGTCAAAGGCATGGGCCAATACCACAATTCTCTTGTATTTTACATTAGCTCCACGTCTTCTCTACACCTGGAGGTCTGCAAAACCAGGCCGAATGGTTGTATCCACCATTCCATTCACAGTGTTTCAGCCCTGCCCCCTGCCTTTTTTTTTTTTTTTTTTTTAGTTAATAAATTTATTTGTTTGTTGCTTCAGGTTACATCCTTATCATATTGTCCTCTTTTCCCGCTTCCCAGCCCCACCCTCCCATGCTCTACCCCCTGACCCTTCCGTCTTGTTCCTCTGGGGTGGAGTGTCCCTGCCTAACAGTCTCTCACCACAGATCAGGAGTCATATGAGGGCCAAGAGCCTCTTCATTCACCAGGGGCCTACGAGGCAGTAATGCCAGTGAATGGTGTCTCATTGCTACTGGGGGAATACTAAAAAAAAGACCAACAAACACACAAACCCACAAAAACAAAGAATATCAACAAAAAAAAGAGAGGAAAAAGAGAAGGGAAAAGGAAAAAGAAAAAAGAAAAAAAGAAGGAAAAAGAAAAGGATAAAAAAAAATTATGTCCTTGTTCCTTTTGGTGTGTTGGTTGTAGTACAGATATCCTGTACGATATAGTTAAAATCCTACTATAAGTGAATAGATGCCATGTGCATCCTTCTGAGACTGGGTTAGCTCACTCAGGATGAGCTCCTCTAGATCCATCCATTTGGTTGCAAATTGCATGATTTCATTGTTTCTGATAGCTGAGTAATATTCCATTGTATAGATGTACCACAGTTTTTTAATCCATTCTTCAGTTGAGGGACATCTGGGTTGTTTCCAATTTCTAGCTATTACAAATAAGGCTGCTATGAACATAGATGAGGAGACTTCCCTATGTCTCTGTGAGAGGTCCTTTGGGTGTATACCCAGAAGTGGTATGGCTGGGTCCTGAGGCAAGGTTATTCCTAGATTTCTAAGATATCGCCAGACAGACCTCCATAGTGGTTGCACAAGTCTGCACTCCCACCAGCAATGGAGTAGGTTTCCCCTTTCTCCACACCCTCACCAGCATGCGCTATCATTTGAGCTCTTTATCTTAGCCATTCTAACAGGTGTTAGGTGGAATCTCAGGGTCATCTTGAGCTGCATTTCTCTGATGATTAAGGATGTTGAACTTTTCTTCAGGTGTCTCTCAGCCCTTAGGGATTCCTCCTTTGTGAATTCTCTATTTAGCTCCATCTCCCATTT
>CAJQZJ010034249.1:2473533-2544490 GCA_907164525.1 Lophiomys imhausi
TGTCATTTTGTTAGTTACTATGACAGTCTATCACAGTTATTTTCTAAGCTACTCAGAAATCAAGTTGCTAAGAGACAAGCAATATTTGCTTATCTAAATATAAGAGATAGATAGGGCATCTTCAAAAACCTCAAGAGATCTGCAGAATATGGCATTCAAAGATGTTTTCTTAACTTAAGATTTTTTGATATCGAGACATGTCAGCTCCTGACAGCACCCCCTATATTACTCCAAGTAGAAGATGAGCATCGAAGAATCTCCAGTGGGATATGATTGAATTGGTGGTAAGCCATTCTCTTGGCAAGAAAAACCACTTGCTTCAACTGTAGACAGACTTCTGTCCAAAAAGGACAAAACTTGGAAGCAGGTAAGTGGACAGCCTAGCTCTGCCAAGACAGGGTAGGTAAGTCCTTCATAATTCCTGCTCTACAACCAATGTCTGTCAGAGAAATGGGGCCAAATGGCTGAAGATTGATGCTGTAATGTATGGAGAGAAAATGGGAACTGCCCAGGCAGCCACTGGTATGTCATTTTTTAGTTTTGGAAGCTGCAGGCCCTGCACTTCCTATATAATCAGATATATTTATCCCTCTCAGGTCTCTGAGGTGGTTGAAGAATAGATAGGTAGAGTCTCATAGTTAAATTTTGAGTTGTTTAGGAATCAAGAGGGTGTTCTGGATCTAAGAAGATATTTTTAAAATTATGAGGCAAGTTAGTATGAAAGCTGAGTTAGATATAGAACTTTAAACTCATGGAGATGGTTAGATAGTAGAATGTTAAAGTCAGGTGCCAAATACATAAGGACTGGTCATTGGGAATGTATGCTAAGTCATCTAACTCTTATAATCGTGGCCTATTTATTTCTGTTGTTTTGTATTGTATTTATAGTTATAAGAAAAAGAACTGGGCTGGAGAGATGGCTCAGCCGTTAAAGGCTAGGCTCACAACCAAATATATAAGAAAAAGAACCATTATTTGGACTGAAAGGGAGAGCTGTTGGGGGGAAAAATAAATACCTTAAACTAAAAAAAAAATAAATAAATAAAAAAGAAGGGAAGAGGATGGTGGGGCTGAGGGGGAGGAGGGTGAAAGGGTGGGACTGGAGGGGGGAGTAGGGAGGGGATTGTGATTGAGATGTAACTTGAAGAAATAAAAAATAAATTATTAAAAAAAAAGAAATCAGCATAAAAACCAAAGAAAATGAGAAATCTGAAAAAGTTCTCACCCACAACCTCCAAGAAATCAAGGACTCAATGAAAAGATGGATAAGAATTGTAGGCATAGACGAAAGAGAAGATTCCCAACTCCAAAATCCAGGAAACATTTTCAATAAAATCATAGAAGAAAACTTCCTGAACTTAAAGAAAGAGATGCCAGTAAAATTCCAAGAAGCATACAGAATTCCAAACAGATTAGACCAGAAAAGAAATTGCTCTCACCACATAATAATTGACTCCCCAAATGTACAGAACAAAGAAAGAATATTAAAAGCTTTAATAGAAAAATGTCAAGTAATGTATAATGGCAGACCCATCAGAATTACACCTGACTTCTCAGAAACCTTAAAAGCCAGAAGGGCTTAGACAGATGACCTACAGGCCATAAGAGCACATCCAGACTACTATACCCAGCAAAACTTTCTATCAACATAGATGGAGAAAACAAGATATTCCATGACAAAATGAAATTTAAACAGTATCTGTCCACAAACCCAGCCGTACAGAAGATCCTAGAAGGAAAATTCCAACCCAGTGAAGATAACTACACCCAAGAAAACAAAGGAAGCAAAAACTTCCACTGCAGCTAAACCAAAAGAAACACAGGACCACCACCTACATCAAAATAATAGGAAACAACAACCTTTGGTCATTAATATCCCTCAACATCAATGGACTCAACTGCCAAATAAAAAGACACAGGCTTACGGAATGGATCCATAAAGAAGACCCATCATTTTGTTGTATACAAGAAATGCATCTCACTAACAAAGATAGACTCTCATAGTAAAGGGCTGGGAAAAGGTTTTCCAAGCAAATGGTCCCAGGAAGCAAACTGGATCAGCCATGCTAATATCAAATAAAATAGACTTTCAACTGAAGTTAATCAAAGAATGTTAGGGGGCTGGACTTCAATGCTCAGGACTACATAGGTACGATTTCTCCCTTTCCCTGCCCCCACATACCCTGCACCACCAGCACTTGGACACTGAGCCTACTCTCCTGAGCTAAGAGCTGTGCCCCAAGCTGCACTGTACCTTCTCTGCCAAACTGAGGTGACCAGGCCTCAATCTTCAGGAGCATTGAGCTCCATCCTTTGGATTCTGCACCTCCTCGGGTCTCCCTAAACCCCAGAACCTTGAGTAGATCTCCCCTTCCTCCCCCCAACACCCCACCCTGCACAATGTCCTGGGACCCTCCAATCTGCTCTGAGCTGGAGGCAATCTCTCCAAGGTCATCTTCCAGACCTGCTCCTCCCTCCATTCCCGGACTTTCATGCTCAGGACTACATAGGATTTCACAGATCTACATAGGACTACATAAGAATACTTAGGACCACATAGGAGAACATAGGACTACACGGGACTACATAGGATTACACAGGACTACACAGTCTGGGGAGAGCTACAGGTCAACAAGATTACAAGGCCTATAAACTAATGCTCCCTCCTTGACACCAAGTTCAGAAGGCCACAGGAACAAACAAGGGACACCAGAGGGCAAAAGGTCAGTGAAAGAACATAATTGACAATAGTCAGGAAAATATGACTGCAAAAAAACTCAGCCATACTAATACAGCAAGTTCTGACCATCTCACCACAGCTGAAATACAAGAATGTGATGATAAATCTATATTTATGAAAATGATAGAAGCCTTAAAAGAAGAAAATTAATTCCTTAAAGAATCTCGAGAAGCCACAATCCTACAGATGACAGCAATGGAGAATTCCTTTAAAGACTTCCAAGTCAAACAAGAATGGGAAAGAGAGAAAGCTATGAAAGAACTGTAGGCAAAGAAAGCCAAATTGGAACAGAAAATATATAAAACAGTTCAAGACATGAAATTAGAAGTGGAAACAATAATAAAAACACAAGCAGAGACAATCCTGGGGGTGGAAAACCAAAGAAAGAGAGCAAGAACTACAGACGTGAATGTCGCCAATAGGATACAAGAGGTGGAAGACTGAATCTTAGGTGTGGAAAACTCAAATGAAGAAATCAGTACAACAACCAAAGAGAATGAGAAATTTAAAAAAAAAATCCTCACTCATAACATCCAAAGAATAAAGGACTCGATGAAAAGATGGAACCTAAGAATTATAGGCATAGAAGAAAGAGAAGACTACAGATTCCAAGGACCAGGAAACATTTTCAACAAAATCACCAAAGAAAAATTTCCAAACCTAAAGAAAGAGATGCCGGTAAAAATCCAAGAAGCATTACAGAACCCCAAACAGATTGGACCAGAAAAGAAATTCCTCCCACTACATAATAGTTGAAACTCCAAATATAGAGAACAAAGAAAATATTAAAAGCCGTAAGAGAAAAAGGCCAAGTAACATATAATGGCAGGCCCATCAGAATTACACCCAATTTTCCCTCATAAACTTTAAAAGCCAGAAGGGCATGGTCAGATGTGCTGCAAGCATTAAGAGACCACAGATGCAAGCCCACATTACAGTACCCAGCAAAACTTTCAATTACCATAGATGGAGAAAACATGGTATTCCACATCAAAACCAAATTCAAACAATATCTACTCACTAATCCAGCTCTACTGAAGATCCTAGAAGGAAAATTCCAACTGAGAGAAGGTAATTACAGCCAAAAACAAAACAAAAACAAATAACTCTACTGCAATTAGGCCAAAAGAAACATCTAAAGCACTACCGCCATCTACATCACAATTTCAGGAAATAACAAACTAGGGTCATTAATATACCTCAATATCAATGGACTCAACTCACCAGTAAAAAGACATAGGCTTACAGAATGGATCTGTAAATGGGACCCCTCATTTTGCTACACACAAGAAATGCACTTCACCAGCAAAGATAGGCTCTACCTCAAAGTAAATGGTTGGAAAAAGGTTTTCCAAGCAAATAGGTGCAGGAATCAAGCTGGAGTAACCATTCTAATATCCAATAAAATAGACTTTCAACTGAAATTAATTTAAAAAAAGATAGGGAAGAACACTACATGCATTCTTGTCAAAGGAAAAATTCATCAAGATGACATCTCAATACTGAATATCTATGCCCCAAACACAAGGTCACCCACATTTGTAAAACCTTAAACCATACATTGATCCCCACACATTAGTAGTGGGAGACTCCAACACCCCACTCACAAAAATAGACAGTCTCAATGCTGAATATCTATGCCCCAAATAAAGGGCACCCATATTTATAAAAGAAATTCTTCTAAAGCTTAAACCATACATCAATTCCCACACATTCATAGTGGGAGATTTCAGCACTCCACTCACAACAATGGACAGATCATCAATAAGAGAAACAATGAGATTAACAGAGGTCATGAACCAAATGGACCTAAAAGATATCTACACAACATTTCACCCAAACACAAAAGAATACACCTTCTTTTCAGCACCTTAAACCTTCTCGAAAATTGATCATGTGGTCAGACAAAAAGCAAACCTCAATAAATGCAAGAAAATGTAAATAACCCCTTGTATCTTATAAGAACAACATGGATTAAATCTGGACCTCAACAGCAACAGAAATAATAAAAAACCTACATATTCATGGAAACTGAACAACTCTCTCTACTCAATGACCACTGGGTCAGAGAACAAATAAAGAAGGAAATCAAAGACTTCCTAAAATCCAACGAAAACAAAGGCATAGCATACCCAAACCTATGGGACACAATGAAAGCAGTGCTACAAGGAAAGGTCATAGCACTAAATATCTTCAAAAAGAAAATTGTGATAGCTCATATTAGCAACTTAACAGTAGAACTGGAAGAGCTGGGGAAAAAAAAAAAAAAGCAAATACTTCCAAGAGGAGCAGAAGCCAGGAAATCATCAAACTTAGGGCCGAAATCAACAACTTAGAAACAAAAAGAACTATACAAAGAATCAAAGAAATCAAGAGTTGGTTCTTCAAGAAAATCAACAAAATAGACAGACCCTTAGCCATATTAACTAAAAGGCAGAGGGAAAAAGAAAAAACCCAAATCAGCAAAATCAGAAATGAAAAGGGAGAAATAACAACAGACATTGAGGAAATCCAGAGAATATTTGAGTCCTACTTTAAAAATCTGTACGCCACCAAATTTGAAAACTTAAGCAAAATGGACAATTTTCTTGATAGATTCCACCTACCAAAGCTAAATCAAGATCAGATTAACAGATTAAACAGCCCTATAACCCCTAAGGAAATAGAAACAGTCATTAAAAATCTCCAAAACAAAAAAAGCCCAGGGCCAGATGGTTTTAGCATGGAATTCTACCAGACCTTCAAAGAGGAGCTAACACCAATACTCTTCAAATTCTTTCACCAAATAGAATCAGAAAGAACACCGCCAAACTCATTCTATGAGGCCACAGTCACCCTGATTCCTAAACCACACAAAGACCCAACAAAGACCAATTTCCTCATGAACATAGATGCAAAAATACTTAATAAAATATTAGCAAACCGAATTCAAGAATACATCAAAAGTATCATACACCATGATCAAGTAGGCTTCATCCCAGGAATGCAGGGATGGTTCAATATACGAAAGTCTATCATTGTAATTAACCATATAAACAAGATGAAAGAAAAAATACCACATGATAATCTCGCTAGATGCAGAAAAAGCATTTGACAAAATCCAACACCCCTTCATGCTAAAAGTTCTGGAGAGAACGGGCATACAAGGAACGTACCTAGAAAGAATAAAGGCAATATAGAGCAAGCCAGTGGCCGACATCAAATTAAATGTAGAGAAACTTAAAGCATTTCCTCTAAACTCAGGGACAAGACAAGGATGCCCACTTTCACCATATCTCTTCAATATAGTACTTGAAGTTCTTTCTAGATCAGTAATACAGCTAAAGGAGATCAAGGGGATACAAATTGGAAATGAAGAAGTCAAACTATCCCTATTTACAGATGATATCATATTATACATAAATGTCCCCAAAAAAATCCACCAGAGAACTAATACAATTGATAAACACCTTCAGCAAAGTGGCTGGATACAAAATTAATTCAAAATAATCAGAAGCCCTTCTTTATACAACAAATAAATGGGCTGAGAAAGAAATCAGGTAAACAACACCCTTCACCATAGCCACAAACAACATAAAATACATGGGGTTAACTCTAACCAAGCCAGTGAAAGACCTGTATGACAAAAACTTCAAGTACTTGAAAAAAGAAATTGAAGAGGACATCAGAAGATAGAAAGATCTCCCATGCTCATGGACAGGTGGGATCAACATAACAAAAATGGCCATTCTACCAAAAGCAATTTACAGATTCAATACAATTCCCATCAAAATACCAACACAATTCTTTTTTTTATTTTTTTATGTTTATTTATTACTTCAGGTTACATCTCCATCACAGTACCCTCTTACAACCCCTCCTAATCCTGCCCTCCCACACTCTACCCCCATCCCTTCCATCCCACTCCTCCAGAGTGGAGTGTCCCTTCCTATCAGTCACCCACCCCAATTCAGCAGGCATATGAAGGCCAAGAGCCTTCTCATACACTGGGGGCCTACAAGGCAGTCCCACTAGGCCGAAGTCCCACTAGTCCCACTAGGCCAAAGTGTCTCATTGTTCCCTTTGGTGTATTGACTGTCATATAGTTATCCTGTAGTATATGGCTAAAATACAACTATAAGTGAATAAATGCCATGTGCATCTTTCTGAGTCTGGGTTAGCTCACTCAGGATGAGCTTCTCTAGTTCCATTCCTTTGCCTGAAAATTGCACGATTTTGTTGCTTCTGGTGGCTGAGTAGTATTCCATTGCCAACACAATTCTTTACAAATCTTAAAATAACAATACACAACTTCATATAGAATAATAACAAACCCAGAATAGCTAAATCAATCCTGTACAATTGAAAAAGACAAAATATCTGTAGGTATTACCATCCTAGATTTCAAGCTATACTACAGAGCTATAGTAATAAAAACAGCATGGTAGTGGTATAGAAACAGACCAGTTGATCAATGGAATCTAATTAAATACCAGAAATGAACCCACTCACCTATGGTCACTTAATTTTTGATGAAGAAGCCAAAACCATACAATGGAAAAAGGACAGCATCTTCAAAAAAATGGTCCTGATGTAACTGGATATAGACTTGTAAAAGAATCCAGGTAGAACCATACTTATCACCCTGTACAACACTTAAGGCCAAGTGGATCAAAGACCTTAACATAAAGCCCAACACAGTAAATCTGGTAGAAAAGAAAGTGGGAAAAAGCCTCAAACTCTTTGACATGGGCGACAACTTCCTGAACAGAACACCAATAGTTCAGGCTCTAAAATCAACAATTAATAAATGAGACCTCATGAAACTGAAAAGCTTCTGTAAGGCAAAGGACACTGCCATTCAAACAAAATGGCAACCTACGGACTGGGAAAAGATCTTTACCAACCCCACTTCCAACAGAGGGCTAATATCCACAAATTATACAGAACTCAAGAAATTAAACACTAGGATACCAAATAATCCAATCAAAAAATGGGAAACAGATCTAAACAGAGATTTCACAAAGGAAGAATCTCTAATGGCAGTGAGACATTTGAAGAAATGGTCAACATCCTTAATCATCAGAGAAATGCAACTCAAGATGATCTGAGATTCCATATCACACCTGTCAGAATGGTAAGATCAAAAACTCAAATGACAGCACACACTGGTAAGGCTGTGAAGAAAGGGGATCACTCCTCCATTGGTGGTGGGAGTGCAAACTTATGCAACCACTATGGAAATCATCCTGGCAATATCTTAGAAAACTTGGAATAGCCTTACCTCAAGACCCAGCCATACCACTTCTGGGTATCCACCTAAATGATTCCTCACCAAACCACAAGGACATATCCTCATCTATGTTTATAGCAGGATTATTTGTAATAGCTAGAAACTGGAAACAACCCAGATGTTCCTCAACTGATAAATGGGTGGGAAAATTGTGGTACATTTACACAATGGAATACTACTCAGTTTTCAGAAACAAGGAAATCATGCAATTCGCAGTCAAATGGACAGAACTAGAAAAGTTCACCCTGAGTGAGCTAACCCAGACTCAGAAAGATGCACATGCCATTTACTCACTTAAATTGGATTTTAGCCGTATAGTACAGGATAACTCTCCTACAACCAACACACCAAAAGGATCAGGAACATAGACTTTGTTACCTAATAATGGGACAATTTGCTCTAGGGGTGCTATCATGTAGTCCCCTAGTATAGGAAGCTCTTAGTCATCATATGACTATTGAACTGAGAGGGGCTGATATGTAGGGATACTCCACATTGAAGGAGTGGGATGGGTGTGAGAGGGAGGTTAGGGTGGGAGGCTGAAACTGGGAGGGATGGAAAGAGGTCACTATGATGGAGATGTAATTTGAAATAATAAATTAACATAAAATATAATAAATAAATAAAATTAAAATTAAAACAGCATGGTACTGATATAGAAACAAATCAGTTGATCAATGGAATTTAATTGAAGACCCAGAAATGAAACCACACACCTATGGTAACTTAATTTTTGACAAAGAAGCCAAAACTGTACAATGGAAATAGAGCATCTTCAACAAATGGTGCTGATTTAACTGGATGTTGACTTGTAAAAGAATCCAAATTGACACATACTTATCACCCTGCACAAAACTTAAGTCCAAGTGGATCAAAGACGTAAACATAAAGCCCAACAAACTAACTATGGTAGAAGAGAAAGTGGGGAAAAGCCTCGAACTCATTGGCACAGGTGACAGCTTCCTGAAGAGAACACTAATAGCTCAGGCTGTAAGATCAACAATCAATAAATGGGACCTCATGAAAATGAAAAGCTTCTGTTAGGCAAAGGACACTGTCATTCAAACAAAATGGCAACCTACAGACTGGGAAAAGATCTTTACCAATCCTACATCTGACAGAGAGCTAATATCCATAATTTACAAAGAACTCAAGAATTAAATGCTAAGAAACCGAATAATTCAATCAAAAAAATGAGGAGCAGAGCTAAACCAAAAGTTCAAAAAGGAGGAATCTCTCATGGCAGTGAGACACTTGAAGAAATGATCAACATCCTCAATGATCACAGAAATGCAACTCAAGACAACTCTGAGATTCCATGTCACACCTGTCAGAATGTCTCAAAAAAAACTAAACAAAAAAAAACAAAACAAAACAAAAAAAAAACAAAAACAAAAAATTCAAATGACAACACACACTGATGAGGTTGTGGAGAAAGGTGAACACTCCTCCATTGTTAGTGGGAGTGCAAACTTGTAAAACCACTATGGAAATCAATCTGTTGATATCTTAGAAAACTTGGAATACTTCTACCTCAAGACCCAGCCATAGCACTTCGGGGTATATATCCAAAAGATTCCTCACCAGTACACAAGGGTATCTCATCTTTGTTCATAGCTTTATTTGCAATAGCTAGGAACTCAAAACAACACAGATGTCCCTCAACCAATGAATGGCTAAAACAAATTGTGGTACATTTACTCAATGGAATACTACTCAGCTATCAGAAACAAGGAAATCATGTAATTTGCAGCCAAATTGATGGAACGAGAAAAGCTCATCTTGAGTGAGCTAACCCAGATTCAGAAAGATGCACATGGCATCTATTCACTTATAATTGGATTTTAGTCATATAGTGCAGGATAACTATATTACAACCAAAGTACCCAAAGGAAGAGGAACATAGACTTTGTTACCTCTTAATGAAACACTTTACCCTAGTGGTGCTGCTATGTAGGCCCCCAGTACATGAGGAAGCTCTTAGCCCTCATATGACTGCTGAACTTGGAGGGGCTGATGTGTAGGGACACCCCACTCCAGAGGAGTAGGATAGGAGGGAGAGGGGTTAGAATGTGGGAAGATAGGACCAGGAGGGGTGGAAAGAGGGCTCTGTGATGTAGATGTAAATTGAAGTAATACACACACACACACAAACACACACACACACACACACACACACACACACACACAAATGAGGTTCAGAGCTAAGCCAAGAATTCTCAATGGACTATTCTCTGATAGCCAAGAAGTACTTAAAGAAATTCTCAACAACTTTAGTCATCAGAGAAATGTAAATAAAAATGACTCTGAGATTCCATCTTACACTTATCAAAATGGCTAAGATCAAAAACTCAAGCTACAAGCACTAAGATCTACAATTAACAAATGGGACCTCATGATCCTCACCAGCAGTGCTGCTGGTGAGGTTGTGGATCAACCTCCATTGCTGGTGGGAGTGAAAACTTGTACAACCACTTTGGAAATGAATCTGGTGATATCTCACAAAATTGTGAATAGTTCTACCACTAGACCCAGCCTGGGCATATACCCAAAAGATGTCCCACTGGACCACAAGGATATGTGCTCAGCTATGCTCATAGCAGCTTTATTCCTAATAGCCATAAATGGGAAACAATCCAGATGTCCCTCAACTGTAAAGGTAGTACATTTATACAATGCTATACTACTCAGCTATTATAAACAAAGAAATCATGAAATTTTCAGGCAAATGGATGGAATTAGAAAAGATAATCCTGAGTGAATTAACCCAGACCCAGAAAGTCACACACAATATGTACTCACTTATAAGTGGATGCTAACCATATAGTATAGGATAACTATTCTACAATACATAGACTCAAAGAAGTTAAGTAACAATGAAGGTCCAAGGGAGAATTGAAGCTGCCACCTTGTTAGCAAAGATATTTATTAATAACAATAAACTTTTATATTAGGCCAGCAGAGCAACCAGCAGTGGCCAGGCAGGAGGCCTGTAGGCCTGGAGGGCCTGACTCACCTTAGTTGGTGGCCTGATCTGTCCTGGGAATAAAATCCTGGGCCAAGGGTAGCCTTGATAACATTATATGTATTAATAACTATAAACTGTTATATTAGACCAGCAGAGGGCTAGCAGGAGGCCTGTGGGCCTGCCTTAGCTGGTGGCCCTAAACCTGCAATGGCCTTTTTCCCAATAATTAAATACACCAAGACCTTTTAATGTTTCAAAGCTTAGGCCTTAGCTGACTCACAATTAGTTAATCTAAGTTAACCCAACCAACTATTCTCAATCTGCCATGTGGCTTGCTGTACCTTCAGAGCTCACAGAGCTCACACCCACATGTTCTACTCTTTCTGAGTCCCGGCAGGAAGAGAGGACATCCTTTGTCTCTTCCCACGGTTCCTTAGATAGTCCCAGGTAGTTCCACCTTCCTATTTTCTTTCTGCCCATCTAAATGGCCATCACCAACTTTTATTATCCAATTAGAGAATGCCTCAGAAATGGTGGAATAAGACCTTCCAACAGAGGATATTTGACTTTCACTCAGAATGGGAAATTAAACAGACTTCAGCAATGGATGAAGAGAGGGAACTGGATGGGGGAAAGGATGGGGAGGGGAATGAGAGTGGGGATCAGGTGTGGGGCGAGTGGGTGGAAGGCAAGAGGTTTTGGAGAGAGCAGGGAAACCGATAGTGGGGGCATCTCTGAGACAAGCTGGAGACCTGTGATGGGGAAGATTCCTGGGAGGATACGGATGTGACTCTGAAGTGGCCACCTCCCATAGCCTAGCAGGACTTCCAGTGGAGGGAAGGGGACACAAGCCGGTGATAAGAGTTTTTGTTTCTTAAAAAGCCCAATCACCACTCCTGGATCGAAGTCTTTCTCTATTTAGAGTTTGCCCTGCATCAGGCTGACCCTGAGCTCCGAGATCTGCCCATTTCTGTCTTCAGTGTGCTGGGACCAAGGGTGTACTCTTCTTGAATGGTGCGACCAAGATTATGCACCCTCACCACCCCGCTCCGTATGACTCCAGAATACATAAGACCACCAACTCTACGGTGCTCTCCCCCCCCCCCCCGTCTCCGCTGAAGTCAAAGGCATGGGCCAACACCACAATTCTCTTGTATTTTACCTTAGCTCCACGTCTTCTCGACACCTGGAGGTCTGCAAAACCAGGCCGAACAGCTGTATCCTCTTTTCCATTCACAGTGTTTCAGCCCTGCCACCTGCCCCCTTTTTTTTTTTTTTAGTTAATAAATTTATTTGTTTGTTGCTTCAGGTTACATCCTTATAATATTGCCCTCTTTTCCGGCTTCCCAGCCCCACCCTCCCATGCTCTACCCCCTGACCCGTCTTGTTCCTCTGGGGTGGAGTGTCCCTGCCTAACAGTCTCTCACCACAGATCAGGAGTCATATGAGGGCCAAGAGCCTCTTCATTCACCGGGGGCCTACGAGGCAGTACTGCCAGTGAAAGGTGTCTCCTTGCTACTGGGGGAATACTAAAAAAAAGACCAACAAACACACAACCCACAAAAACAAAGAATGTCAACAAAAAAAGAGAGGAAAAAGAGAAGGGAAAAGGAAAAATAAAAAAGAAAAAAAGAAGAATGAAAAAGAAAAAGATAAAAAAAAAAGTTTATGTCCATGTTCCTTTTGGTGTGTTGGTTGTAGTACAGATATCCTGTACGATATAGTTAAAATCCTACTATAAGTGAATAGATGCCATGTGCATCCTTCTGAGACTGGGTTAGCTCACTCAGGATGAGCTCCTCTAGATCCATCCATTTGGTTGCAAATTGCATGATTTCATTGTTTCTGATAGCTGAGTAATATTCCATTGTATAGATGTACCACAATTTTTTAATCCATTCTTCAGTTGAGGGACATCTGGGTTGTTTCCAATTTCTAGCTATTACAAATAAGGCTGCTATGAACATAGATGAGGAGACTTCCCTATGTCTCTGTGAGAGGTCCTTTGGGTGTATACCCAGAAGTGGTATGGCTGGGTCCTGAGGCAAGGTTATTCCTAGATTTCTAAGATATCGCCAGACAGACCTCCATAGTGGTTGCACAAGTCTGCACTCCCACCAGCAATGGAGTAGGTTTCCCCTTTCTCCACACCCTCACCAGCATGCGCTATCATTTGAGCTCTTTATCTTAGCCATTCTAACAGGTGTTAGGTGGAATCTCAGGGTCATCTTGAGCTGCATTTCTCTGATGATTAAGGATGTTGAACTTTTCTTCAGGTGTCTCTCAGCCCTTAGGGATTCCTCCTTTGTGAATTCTCTATTTAGCTCCATCTCCCATTTTTTGATTGGATTATTTGGTTTCTTGGCATTTAGTTTCTTGAGTTCTTTGTAGATTTTAGATAATAGCCCTCTATCAGATGTGGGGTTGGTGAAGATTTTCTCCCAGTCTGTTAGTTGCCGTTTTGTTCGAATGATAGTGTCCTTTGCCTTACAGAAGCTTTTCAGTTTCATGAGGTCCCATTTATTGATTGTTGATCTCAGGTCCTGAGCTGTTGGTGTTCTGTTCAGGAAGTTGTCACCTGTGCGAATGAGTTAGAGGGTTTCTCCTAATTTTTCTTCTAGTATCTTTAGTGTGGCCAGCCTTATGTTAAGGTCTTTGATCCACTTGGAATTAAGTTTTGTACAAGGTGATAGGTATGGGTCTAATTTCATTCTTTTGCAAGTGGACATCCAGTTGGACCAGCACCATTTGTTGAAGATGCTGTCCTTCTTCCATTGTGCGTTTTTGGCTTCTTTGTAAAAGATTAGTTGGCCATAGGTGTGTGGATCCATGTTTGGGTCTTCAATTCGATTCCATTGATCCACTGGTCTGTTTCTATACCAGTACCATGCTGTTTTTACAACTATTGCTCTGTAGTACAGCTTGAAATCTGGGATGGTGATACCTCCAGATGTTTTTTCATTGTACAGGATTGATTTCTCTATTCTGTGCTTTTTGTTGTTCCATATGAAGTTGAGAATAGCTTTTTCCAGGTCTATAAAGAATTGTGTTGGTATTTTGATAGGAATTGCATTAAATCTATATATTGCTTTTGGTAGGATAGCCATTTTTATTATGCTGATCTTACCTATCCATGAGCATGGGAGATCTTTCCATCTTCTAAAGGCCTCTTCCATTTCTTTCTTCAGGGGCTTGAAGTTCTTGTTATATAGGTCCTTTACGTGCTTGGTTAGAGTTACCCCCAGGTATTTTATGCTGTTTGTGGCTATTGTGAAGGGGGTTCTTTCCCTTATTTCTTTCTCGGTATATTTGTTTGTTGTATAAAGAAGGGCTTCTGATTTTTTTGAGTTAATTTTGTATCCAGCCACCTTGCTGAAGTTGTTTATCAGCTGTAAGAGTTCTTTGGTGGAGTTTTTAGGGTCGCTTATGTATACTAACATATCATCTGTGAATAGGGATAATTTGACTTCTTCATTTCCAATTTTTATCCCTTTGATCTCCTTTAGTTGTCTTATTGCTCTAGCAAGGACTTCAAGTACTATATTGAAGAGATATGGTGAAAGTGGACATCCTTGTCTTGTCCCTGAGTTTAGAGGAAATGCTTCAAGCTTCTCTCCATTTAATTTGATGTTGGCTACTGGCTTGCTGTATATTGCCTTTATTATTTCTAGGTATGGTCCTTGTATGCCCGTTCTCTCCAGAACTTTTAGCATGAAGGGGTGTTGGATTTTGTCAAATGCTTTTTCTGCATCTAGCGAGATTATCATGTGGTTTTTTTCTTTCATCTTGTTTATGTGGTGAATTACATTGATAGACTTTCATATATTGAACCATCCCTGCATTCCAGGGATGAAGGCTACTTGATCATGGTGTATGATACTTTTGATGTGTTTTTGAATTCGGTTTGTTAGTATTTTATTAAGTATTTTTGCATCTATGTTCATGAGGGAGATTGGTCTGAAGTTCTCTTTCTTTGTTGGGTCTTTGTGTGGTTTAGGAATCAGAATGACAGTGGCCTCATAGAATGAGTTTGGCAGTGATCTTTCTGTTTCTATGTGGTGGAAGAGTTTGAAAAGTAATGGTGTTAGTTCCTCTTTGAAGGTCCGGTAGAATTCCGTGCTAAAGCCATCTGGCCCTGGGCTTTTTTTGGTTGGGAGATTATTAATGACTGTTTCTATTTCCTTAGGTGTTATTGGGCCGTTTAAGCTGTTAATCTGAGTTTGATTTAGTTTTGGTAGGTGGAATTTATCGAGGAAATTGTCCATTTCGCTTAGGTTTTCAAATTTAGTGGAATATAGATTTTTAAAGTAATGCCCGAATACTTTCTGGATCTCCTCAATGTCTGTTGTTATTTCTCCCTTTTCATTTCTGATTTTGTTGATTTGTGTTCTTTCCCTTTGCCTTTTAGTTAATTTGGCTAGGGGTCTGTCTATTTTGTTGATTTTCTCAAAGAACCAACTCTTGGTTTCATTGATTCTTTGTATAGTTCTTTTTGATTCTAAGTTGTTGATTTCAGCTCTAAGTTTGATGATTTCCTGTCTTCTGCTCTTCTTGGGAGTATTTGTTTCTTTTTTTTCCAATTCACCCAGCTTAGCTGTTAGTTCACTAATATGAGCTGTCACAATTTTCTTTTTGAAAGCACTTAGTGCTATGAACTTTCCTCGTAGCACAGCTTTCAATGTATCCCATAGGTTTGGGTATGTTTTGTCTTCATTGTCGTTGGATTTTAAGAAGTCTTTGATTTCCTTCTTTATTTCTTCCCTGACCCAGTGGTCATCCAGTAGGGAGCTGTTCAATTTCCATGTGTGTGTAGGCTTTCTGTTGATTCTTTTGCTGTTGAAGACCAGCTTTATTCCGTGGTGGTTAGGCGCCTCTCCAAATGGGAGTTCCCGAATCCCGGGTTTAGTGGCTTCCGTGTCTGTGAGAGATGGGGAGAGCCTTGCCCTGGGACTTTTAACAGTCCCTTGGGAGCTGTGAGTGTTCCCGGGAGGGTCTAGCCCCTCTGGTTTTTGCACAGTGCCCAATAACTCTGTGTTTTTTATGGCTCTTTTTTCCCCGAATTCAAAATGCGTCAGTTTAGGTCGCCGCCATCTTGGCCCACCCCCAAATATTTTCCTTTTTAAGAGTCTCCACAGCAATAAAACCCCGAGACTCGGTAGCTAAGGCATGGAATGATCAGTTATCCGACAGGGCACATCGAGCAAACTCTTCCCCAAAACAGACAAAGCACCTGATCAAATGCTCCCTAAAACAGAGTACTTGAGTCAAACACTATCCAAGTAGATGAGTAGGATTGCTGCTTTTCATAGAAACTTACTACTTTGGTAGCAAGTATTATTATGGCCTTTTCATGATATATTTTAATCTATTTGTGAGTTTAATACTATTTTGTTAAAGAGAGCCATCAAACAAAAAAGCTGCCATTTCATTTTATTTTTGAAAGTTTTCAGAAAATAATAAATGAAAATACAATAGTGAGAAAAATATCAGAATGTCTTTCCTGTCCTTTATTTCCCAGACTGTCCTCCCTGTGTCTCTGTCTGTCTGTCTGCCTGTCTCACCCTTATATGCATGCACACACCATTAGGCTCTTTTACACAAAAATATCCTTATGTTTTTTAGCAAAAAATAAATAAATAAATAAATTACACCTGGTTCTCAAGACCACTTCCTTTGTCTCTTAATCACTGAATAGTGGTCCCTCTTCTCTATATTTACTATGTATATGATATGGCTAGATATCACTGTTGGTCTCTGCCATTAAAAATGTTGTTGGTATAGGTTTAAATGAGAGTGCATCTCTTATGTGAGAAGTTGCCCTATTCATAGTGTCCTGTTCAACTATTAGAATACTGCATAATAGAATAGTGTTTCTTACTTTAAAAACTCTATGTTGTTGTCTCCCTTAAAATTTTCAAATTTCATGAGCACCCTTGCATTGTTGCTGTGCAGTTTGCACTTAGTCACTCTGCTTGTTGGTACTTCTCATCATGATCTCCAGTATCTCCTGTGATCTTTCATTCTAACCACCATACTATTTCCCAGAACACTAATTCTCTGCTTTATGGATTTCCCTAATCCACCTCTCACCACCATTATACCTAGATTATACTCAGTAAAACTTAATTATGGCTGACAAAAATATGCCTAGGTTGTGCTTGCTGATGATGAATTCCTTAATCTATTCAAATACAGACAAATACCTTAAAGATCAGAAGATTTTGATGCCTTTTCAATTCCATGTAAAGCAAAATGAAATCAATATTACATCATAAAGAACAAAATTTACAAGTATGTTCACAATAAAATAACCTGCATTGGCAAATTTTCCTCTTGATGTTAAAGAACATGAAGGGAGAAGGAAAAAAGTGGACAGAGAGAGAGAAGGAAGAGAAAGAGGAGGAAGAAGGGGAGGATGAGAAGAGAGGAGAGAGACGGAGGCAGACAAAACCCTGGCACTTGGTGGGCTATATGTTACTCCAATTCTGGGTACATAAACATATGTAAAAATACTAATTATGAGTACAGGAACTTACACTATGGAGTACAGAAAGGAAAATATAACTTGATGTACCTAAGAACGTGCAAATTCAATTTCAGCACATGGTAAACTGTAACATAATCTGAATAATGAAAGTGGGACATCATTTTCCCCATGAATAAAACTGCACTGTGCTCATATATAGAAAAGAGATTCAGGAAAATGTAGGAGTCACAGTTTATTTACATTTTATTTCATTAGATCACATATTTGATGTTTAAAAGTATCAAGCCATACTGGGCATGGTGGTGTATGCTTTTAATCTCAGCACTCAGGAGGCAAAGGCACCAGATCTCTGTGAATTCAAGGCCAACCTCATCTACAGAGTGAGTCCACAACAGCCAAGGCTACACAGAGAATCCCTACCTTGAAAAACCAAAAAGAAGAAAAAAGTTATCAAGCCCTAAATCATGTTGAGATAAACCTTTAATAAATAATGATCACAGTAGTCATAAATCTAGAATAGGGATACTAACTATAGAGTCTAACCAAAACCACCACAATTGCAATTAAAACAAAAGTAATTTTGCTTGTATTTTGGTTCTCAATATCCAAAGTGACAGTTAATTGTCTATATCTCCATTGGTTGTAAATAGTTTATGCACACATATAAAGGTTTCACCTTATACATTCTAGTTTCATATTTTTAAATCAGGCTATGTTCCATGAGGGTTAAAAACTGTGGCATGCCTTGATGAGTCTGTGTCTTATAAGAGAAAATGTTTGCATATCTCATAACAGCACTGAAGATTCAAAATATTGTTGTGAGACATTGCACAGGGACTTGACTCCTGATGAAATAAGTACATTTAAAAAGTAAAAATATGAAGGGGCTGGAGAAATGGCTCAGTGGATAAGACCACTGATTGCTCTTCCAAATATATACATATACTTGGCTACATAGGTACTGATCTTTGTATATTGATACAAAATTATGATTATATTTGACTACATCGGTACTGACCTTTGTATATTGATACAAAATTAAGGTTAACTCTTTTTAAGGTATTGTACCTAGATAACCCTTAAAAATGAAATGTGAAGTTTTGGCCTTTTGTTACCAACTGTCATAAACTGTTTTGTAGAGGTTAGATAAATTAGATTTAGAAAATATATAGGAGTTTCTGATACTGTCTCTTAATTCGGGGCCTGAAGAACATTATCAACATGAAGTCAGGAAAAACAGGAAAGACTTAACAGACTGAAAAGCAAGGTTGAAGTCAGGAAAGACTCAATAGACTTGAAGAAACAAAGTATCTGGCCTGACATTGTTTTCAGCTGCTAAGTGGGCGGAGCCCAAATTAAGCTGAAACAGAGTTCCTCCTATTTAAGGACAGTGCATGGAGCCCAGAAGAGAAGAGGCCCCTGATGCTAGAGAGCTCCAAGAGTCCTGCTAAAAAAAAGGGCTGGCCATTGATGGCCAGCTCTGTCCCTGAAGCAGAAAGAAGCCGGTGAGTGAAGAAAGCCTGAGCAAGACACCAAAAGGCCAAGGACTGGACCCTGTGGCTCAGCTTTTGCCTGGAGGGGTTTGATCTGTCCGATCAGTGGCCTAGGCGAAACTGTGCCTGGCTTTAAGGACTGAGGCAGAGCAGCTGAGTTCCTGATTCAAAAGAAGTAAGTTGGCCTACAGACGGCTGGGGTCTCCCACAGAGAAGAAAACATAAAGCCTTATTTAAGGTGAGACTACAATAACCAACTTACCCTGACGAACCTACATCTGAGAGATCCAGAAAAAGGACTGCTAAGTGCGTTAAAGAATCTACAACAAAGACTATGTTCCTGACGACTGAGGACCTGCCCCAGAGACTGTATCATTCTAAAAGGTTATAAAAGTAGTTGTTATAATTATCAATAGGTTTAGTGGATAGGTTAAAGGGGTTGTAGGAATTTATAGGAATAATAGTTAAAAAATTGTTAGTGTTATAAGTGAATTTAATAATAAATAAATAAATGAGTGTTAAATAATAATTTAAAAGATCTGTTACACTGTTTAGGATAATTAAGAAATGCAAACTAATAGTCATTCATGCATGTCATTTTGTTAGGTACTAGGATAGTCTATCACAGTTATTTTCTAAGTTAATCAGAAATCAAGTTGCTAAGAGACTAGCAATATTTGTTTATCCAAATATAAGGAAATAGATAGGTGGTCTTCAAAAACCTCAAGAGATCTGTAGAAAATGGCATTCAAAGATGTTCTCTTAACTCAGGATTTTTTTGATATCAAGACATGCCAGCTCCTGACATCACTCCCTTATTCTACTCCAAGTAGATGATGGGCATCCAAGAATCTCCAACTGGAGATGGTTAAATTAATGGCAAGCCTGTCACTTGGCAAGAAACATCCCTTGCTTCAACTGTACACAGAATGCTGTCCAAAAAGGACAAAACATGGAAGCAGGTAAGTCAATAGCCTAGCTCTGCCAAAACAGGGTAGGCAAATCCTTCATAATTCCTACTTTACAATTAATGTCTGTCAGAAAAATGGGGCCAAATGTTTGAAGATTAATGCTGTAATGTATGGAGAGAAATTGGGAACTCTCCAGGCAGCCAGTTGTATGTCATTTCTTAGTTTTGGAAGCTACTGCCCCTGAACTTTCTGTATAATCAGATATATGTATCCTTCTCAGGTCTCTGATAGGGTTGAAGACTAGATAGCTCTAGTCTCATAGTTACATTTTGAGTTGTTTAGGTATTAAGAGGGTGTTCTTGATCTAAGAAGATGTTTTTAAACTTGTGATGCAAGTTAGGATGGAAGCTGAGTTGGATATAGAACTTTAAATTCATGGAGATGGTTGGATGTTAAAGTCAGTTGCCAAATACGTATGGACTGGACATTGGGAATGCATTTATAATTTTCATAATTGTAGCCTAATTATTTTTGTTGTTTTGTGTTGTATTTGTTGTTATAAGAGAAAGAGCCATTTGTTGGACTGAAAGGGGGAGCTGTTGGGGGGGGGAAGATATACCATAAAATTTATATTTAAAAAAAGAAAGTGGATGGGGGGTGTGAGGGGGAAGAAAGTGGGAGAGTGGGACCAGAGTGGGGAGTAGGGAGGGGATTGTGATTAAGATGTAACTTGAAGAAATAAAAAAATAAAAGATAAATATCTAAACAAAGCAAAAAAAAGTAAAAATATGGTGCTGAAGAGTTGGCTTAGTGGTTAAGAGCACTTGTTTTTGCAGAGGAGCTGAATTCAATTCCCACTGCCAAGATGGTAGCTCACAACCATCTATAACTCCTGTTGCAGGTGTTCTGATGTCCCCTTCTGACCTCCATAGAATCCAAGCATGCATACAATGCACATACATATATACAGGCAAAATACTCCTACACATAAAATAATAAAATGTAAATATTTTAAACTTGGTCTTGAAAGGGAACTGTAACAAGAATGAAAATAAAAGAATTAAACTGAATAACTTAATAGCTTGTTCTGTGATCATGTGTAATTGGTTCCTATGAGATGTAGTCAACTTTAAAAAGTAAAAACTATTTCCCCAGTGCCTTTGGTCTAGAGGTGGAGTGTGTATTACATCTGTTAACTAGGAAGCCAAGAATTGCTTGAACAAATAACATTATGGCTCTGCAAAATGACTGATGGTCTTTTTAAAGGCCCAGATGGTTTCATCTTTTTTGAAATTTTATCACTGATTTGTTCTTAGGCATGTGCAGTCACTGAGGCCAACGGAGGTAACAAGTGTTTGATATATGACAGCTGAGCCACTTTTGTCAGGAATGCATCCATTTTAAGCTATACTCATTTCTCACAAATATGTTCAAGGGTTTTTGTTTCTACCTTCCAGAGACTGATCAAACTTCTATGGAAATTATAAAAACTTGACTCTCAAAAGCTCTATAGTAATAACATGTATTTTCCTCCTTGCACAAGATGGTTCTCCACTGGAGGTGAAATCACTGTATAGGCAACATCCCAATTGAAGGGCCTTCTCTTTGTTCCCTGCCCTCTTTGCACAGCGCCAACACACTCCTTCGCTTCTGGCAGATGTTATCAGTTGTAACTCATCCTATCCTTTGTAATCTGCAGCAAGAAACAAAAGTCCCCTTGTAGGTGAAGGAAAATTTCATGAAAATGAGAATGAGTGTGTAAAACCACATCTGATTTCTCTGACTGAAAAGTGACCATTCTAAACAGTTCAGAACTGGAGTTGGGGGTACAGCTCACTGGCACCACTTGATTAGCATTGCCAGGTTCTGAGGTCAGGCCCCAGCATTGGGAGGGGGGGAACCAATGAACACTTTTGTATCACATCATATACTGCAAATCAATTAAAGTAGCTTAATCAGTGGCTAGAAACACATCACTATCAGTAGCATATTTATGAGAGATGCTATGTGTGAGAGCTGCAAAATGTTTGGCAGAAACCCAGGAATGAAAACAAAAAAAAAAAAAGAATACAGTAAAAAATTGACAGAGTAGTTTGGTGTTTCATCCCTATTCGCTTTGAGAATTTTCTCTCATGTCTGTTTGCTGCATTTGGAAGGATAATAGAAAAACCAACAAAATGTCAGATTTGTTTCACTTGACTTTATCTATATATAGATCCACACACTGCACAATGATCCAGGATGGAAGCATATCTGTACACACTGACAAATATACATACATATGAATGCTAGTGTCTCTCAATTTTACTTTTCATGATAATATCTTATGCAAAGTATAGTAGTGTTTTTTTGTTTGTTTTGACAATCTAAGCACCATCTAAACACTGTTTCACAAAACCAAAGTAATTCTTCACAATTAATTTCTGCAGTCAACAGTCTGTATCAAAAAGAGGGCAACTTTTCTTGGAACTAAGGAGCCACAACAGCAGACCATATGAGTGAGGGATTGAGACAATTCATTATCAAGAACACAAAGTTGGGGGGGCAAGAGTCAATCCCTGCTCTGGAGCTTCAATACTAATGAGTCATTTCATATTCATACAGTCAACTTCTCGTAAAAAAAGAAAAAAAAAAGAACTTTTGTCAGCCAGGCTTCATGGCAAGAGTAAAGTGCTGCACTCTTTGCTTCATGTCCTGGCACTTCCGCCAAGTGTGAGAGTAAGATTGATTGTTTTGCAATATAAGCTGATGGGCAACTGAAAAATGCTGCCCTTGAGTCTGAAAACTGCTTCGTTTTATTCCAAAGATTCAAATATCCAAGAAAACAAAAAGAAGAAAGTAGTGGTGAATGTGTATATCAACATATACATATACACAATTCATAAAAATATATTTTAAGGTACTCCAAACAAGGAATTCGACTTATTTGGTGTTCAGAGTAAATATCTGTTAGGAATGTATAACCGCATACATGAATTCTCATTCTGATGAAAGAAGAGCAGTATGCCCCAGTAAACATATCTCATGTTGCAAAAACGCCATCACACATATAGAGGAGATCTCTAATACCATCTCCTGATGCCCATTATTTTCAGTACTAAAGCTGAGTGAACTGAGCCTATCAGTTCTGCAAACTTTGGAGTGAGCTGGAGTCCCATCCCTCAGAGGCCTCTTTGTGCTCTTGCTACTGTCTCCTTGGCTTTTTCATCACCTCTGCCACCACCATCAACATCACCATCATCAGTATAATTAGTTCCAGAAACGGGCCATTCAGTGTGTTTGTCAAAAATTCCTGAGGGGCCAGCATTACACTATTTGAGCCCAGACCTATCTGGGGAAGCTACCAGCATCTCCTGAAGGCAAAGAAGGGAAATGTATGTTTCACACTCACTTTGAAAAAGTCTTGAGCCTTTTTCACTCATAATGATGCCTTCAGCTGAAATGCTGGTACAGTTCTGTATTTTCCTGATAGGCATAAAAATTAAATAAAACAGGACAGTGAAAGGGAACTTTCTAAATTTGATCACATTTGAGTTGTTGGAAGTTATTTTCAGATGCATAATGTGTATAAATATCTACACAGCTAAAGACAAATCAAGAATATTTCAATAATGGTGGGAAATAAATGGTGAGGTGTTGTGGGGGAAGGGCCTCACCAAACTGTTTTACATCTTAGTCACAGACACACAAGCTTTGAAAATAGAAGGACTTGTGTTTATGATTGATTGAAGTAACTGATTATCCACAGATATTTTAAGTGTTGAGACATTAAATTGTCAGCTCTATCAGTTTGATTGCAGTAAAACATGAAAACATTGACTTTTGTCTAGTTAGAGAAATTTATTTTTCCCAGAATGACAATGCTTTAAGTAGAAGCCAGGCAGCTTGCCAGATTTCCATGTCATACACTGAAGTTTGCAAATGCAACCCATATTTTCAAGTGTTTTTTAAGGTACAATAAGTGGTGCATAGATTTTTTTTGGAAATAGTTTTGTAATAAACAGAATACTGCAGTATATTTCATTCTTTAAGCCTAAGAAACATGTTCATTTGGAAATGGGGGATAAAGCAGCTTTGTACTCATGTAGTGTATGTTAGTGTTCTTCACCTATCTAAAGTCTCTCTCAAAAATAAAATAACATTCTTTAGACTGCCATGCTGTGAACAAGTTTGATTAATATGTTTTATAAGCCTGAAATAAATGCTCGTCGTTAACTGTCAGTGAGCTGACAGCTTTCAAAAGTCTTTGTTCCCAGAATGAGTAATTCATCTTATCTTTTTAAGATACCACACTCCATTCTAAAAGGAAAATGTTAAAATCAAGTAAATGTTACTAAAATTTGATTGCCATTAAATCAGCCTTATATTCTAGATCCTGAGAGTACTATGTTCGTGGGCACTATCTGAAAAAGAAAAGATACTGCATCTCTTGATTCCTAACATTGCTTTCAAAACTTGTGCTTTTCAGTGGACAAAACTGTGGTTAAGTATCTAAAACCTAATCCATTGTAAGAATGAAAAATATTAGATGGTATATCTAGTCAATCCTTTGAGTCAAATCTGTGGCTAGAAAATCAGCACTAGTTCAGATGGTCTTAATGAAAACATTAAACTAAAGACAAATGTGGCCACAGTCCTACCAAAACACCAAGTTCTTTGTGTTTCCTGATTACTTCCTAAGCATTTGTTAGGGAATTAAAAATACAGGATATTCCAAAGACCAGTGGACCAGTGAGCCCACTATGTCTGAGTTTTGCTAACATCGTTGGATCAGACATTGTACTGTGGAAGAGTAGCTTTGGTTGGCCTTCTTACCACATCTTAGAGGGTAATAACTGGGATAACTGGCTGTTAAATCATCTACGGTCTCATTGCTTTATTTGACCCACCACTGAGGCTGCGTAGGTACTCCAGAGCAGAGCTCAACAAAGCAGCCATCGATGCTGCCTACATATAGCTGTTTGTGAAAGAGCTTCTCTCCTTAATGAGAGTCTCTCTACTTTCATACTGTGCCCACAAAAGTTACAATTACAGATCATTTCATGTGTGTCTTCTTTTTATAATCTGTATTCTCTCAAGCTCCAAAGGGTGCTCATATGTATAAGGCTAGTGCTTTTTGCTCATATATTACCTTTGAATATAATAAGGCATTCTTCATTTTACTATTTTCCAAGCACCAAGAAACCATGGGTTCTGCACATATTATCATGGTAAATTGTTAAGTGTTACTTACTGCTGTTCTGGCCCACTTTAAAATGTGGTCTATTCAACATTTAATAATGTTTATTTTCCTTCTTCCTTTATGGAATGACATCCCTTACAGTTTCTGATATACTGCAACAACTCTATAATGTTCTTTCATATACACATCCTAATTTTCTCACTCATACACATATCCATCTACATGTCTCTCCATCATCTATGTCATGTTTTACAAAGTGGAGCAGCTATCTCACAAATTTGGTTCAAAGAAAATGACTTATTTTCTCCCTTTTTAGGTTGCTTTTCCTTTAAGGACACAGCAATTCCTCTGCAGCCAGCATAAAACAAACTAAAGACTACTTGCATGATTACAACATTCCCATAATTTCATTACTTTCAAACTGTTTCAAACTTTTTTTATTTTGAAAATTTTTATTTTTTCTTTAAGTTTTCATAGGATGCATTTTGATAATGTTCACTCCCATCCTCCAGTTCTTCCCAGATGGTCCACCCTCTTTCCCTACCCGCTCAACTTTGTGTCTTTTTTTTTTTTTTTTTTTGGACCCATCAACACTAATTTGTGCTTCCCAAGTATTATTGGGTGTATGGTCATCTACTGGAGTGTGGTCGAATTATCAGGGGATATACTCTTACATAAATCTATCTATCTATCTATCTATCATCTATCTATCCATCCATCCATCCATCCATCCATCCATCCAATCTATCATCTATCAACCATCTATCACCTATTATCTATCTCAATTCTATCACACACACATACACACACACTCACACACACATTCTCTCTCTCTCTCTCTCTCTCTCTCTCTCTCTCTCTCTCCCTCTGTCTGTCTGTCTCTCTAACAAGGGCTAACAACTCAAAGGCTAGGAGATGCCTAACTCTCATCTCCATTCTGGGCTTTGTTCAGGCTTGGGTTTCCACATGTCTTATGCATGCTGTCAGAACACTGTGACTTCATATGTGAAGCTGCCTTTCTGTGCTTAAAGGAAACTGTTTCCTTCTATTCATCCACTGCCTCTGGCTCTTACACTCTTTTATTACCTACTTCCTCAATGACTCCTAAACTTGGGATGAGGGAATAAAACCTACATGTTCCTTATAGTGTTGGCCATTCTATAGTCTCTTATTCTCTGCACTTTGTCCAACTTTGGATCTCTACGTTAATCACTATTTACAGCAAAGGGAAGCTTCTCAGATAAGGATTAGAAGATACATTGATCTATGGGTATAAGAGTAAGTCATTAGAAGTTGGATTAATACCATGTCCATTTAGCAGCATGAGAATAATAGGTTTTCCCCTGGGGCCTGTGACCTATCTAACCATATGTTCTTCACATGATAATGATACTAGAAATGGGTTTCATCTTCTGGAACTAGACTTAGGTCCAATCAGAAAGTGGTTAATTATTTCCTCTAATGTTAATACCACTATTGTATCTGTGGATATGTCTTGCCTGGCCAGTCATTATTGTAGCTAACTGGGTTTATTGCTGGGTGTACCAACTTGACACAAGCTAGAATCATCAGAGAGATAGGAGTCTCAGTTAAGGAAATGCCTCCATAAGATCCAACTGTAAGGCATTTTCTCAATTAGTAATCAATGGAGGAGGCCAAGCCCATGGTGGGTCATGCCATTCCTGGCCTGGATGTCCTGGAGTCTATAAGAAAGTAAGCTGAGCAAGCCCTGAGAGGCAAGCCAGTAAATATAACCCCTCCATGGCTCTGCCTTGGCTCCTGCCTCCAGATTCCTGCCCTGCTTGGATTCCTGTCCTGACTTCCATCAATGATAAACAGCAATATGGAAATGTAAGCCAAATAAACTCTTTTCTTCCCAACATGGTTCTTGGTGTTTTGTCACAGCAATAGAAAACAGCTAACACACTGGGTATGATTAACAATTATTTTTCTTCTCTGGTAGTTTCATAGAACCTTCCAGAACTATGAAAACCAGAGAGTAAGAATGAAGCTTCCAGGTCAGTACAAGCTTGATTTCTCCATGTTCTATGAGTCAAGTATGTGACATCAGTAGTAGGATCTTACCAAAGAGAAATGAAATGCTAATAACTATACTGTTTGGGGGTTAGGACCTTGCTGGAACAACTCCAAAACAAATAACCCATTCCTGACATTTTTTTTTTTTAATTTGTTAGCCTGTGGTGCCTACTCAGGGCACTGTTATTCCATTATAGGGTAATCTATTTTAAAACTCTCCTTATCCCTTTTCCCCCTTCCCCATTCTCCCTCTCTCTGTGTGTATGTGTGTGTAAGCTTCTACAGTAGTAGGTTTCCCTATGACTTTTTTTTAAAGTAAACCTTCAAATTCTTGAAGTACTAAGTCAACTAGAGATTGTTATTAACCTCAGAGAGGGGAAGAAGCATGTCTGCTCAAGTTTTGACATTGTAATTCTGTTGACATCATTCTTCTATTTTCAGCATCATAGATGCAGTTTCCCAAATATGTAGACTGGGTACATCTTTTGAAGTGACCAAGCATATCATACTTTAAATGTGGTGCACATAGGCTGTGTGAGGGAAACAGATATGGAGCTACCGTGAGGTCAGAAATATATCCAAACCCTAAAAATCTCAATCTGAGACCAAAAATCTCAAATCTTGGAACTGGCTGGAGTAAAGACTTCTCCCTCCCTGTTCTGTGCCTGCATGCTCTGGGACATGTAGCCCTGCAACCCCCACTCTTGCAGTTTTCAAGGTAATCACAGATAGTCACATAACCTAGCACCTGGAATGTCTCTCTATGTAAATTAGGCCCCCCAATACCTTAAGGTCCAACCAATAAGGTAAGCCCACCCTGGAACTCCTTTCCTACTTTCCAAGGTTTATATAGCCCTTGTTCACCCTGGAATAAAGACGTATGAGCTGTTTCATTAAGTAACATATAAAAGTGCTGTTTTAATAAATATCATCTAAAAGAGCTATAACACTAAGTTCTTCAGAGAAGGTTTTCTCCTCCCGGCACTCCCTGTCAGATCACAGATCCTGCAGACCCTTTTCCAGATGCCCCTTCATCCTTCCAGACCCATCCTGACGGAGGAAGTGGAACACAGAGCCACCTTTAAACACTGTTTCTCTATTTTCTGTCTATGTTTGTTGTCTTTTGTCCTCTCTTCATTCATTTTCTTGTTTCTTTGTTTATTTTTGAAGATGTAGGTACCAAACCCAGGACTTCACACATGACAGTCAAGCATTGTGCCATAGAAGAAAACTACCAATTCTGTACACTGACTTTTAAGTCAGTAGGACTTTAATAACAGCAGCTATCCTTGCCAAGATTATCTACTTAAATAACTACATGGATCAAAATTCTCATACTTCATTTCCTTCTGTGCATATTAAGTCATTATATATGTTCTTGTACATAAAGTAAAAGTACAATTCATTGCTAATGCTGGACCACATTTCTTACTAACAACCTACAGGGGCCTCCCTCATAATTCCCTGAGTTCTGGAGGCAAATATAGACCCACACACACACTTTTACCCCAATATTCTTCTTTTTTAGTGTCTATATATATTTACCTGTATCTACCCTTTCACAATATTCACAAAGAAGGACAAGTAGTCTTTTCTTACCATTAGTGAAATATGAGAAGTCTCCTTTGTTAATATAAAATGATTATTGTACATAAAGCTATTTTATTTGTTTGATCTCATTTTTCTGCAAGAAGAAACAAAAACTTTAGTGTTCTTATATTCAGGCTGTACATAGGTGCCTATGGGGTGCTTCTTGGGAGAAAATTGGTAAAGAAAAGCACCAAAAGAAAAGAAAGGAATAGCAAGGAAAAGCAAGAAACTTCTTGAAGCCCAATTCAACCAGCATATCATAATTTTCATTTCCAGTTTTTATTTTAAAGTAATTTAAAACATACAGAGAAGTTCCAAGTGCAACACAGTTAATATGACTGACCCTCAGCATTACTCCTTTCACTGTTGTTTAGTGCCCTTTCCCTTCTTTCACCCTTATCAGTTCTTTCTTTCACTTAAGCAAGTTTTTGAGAGTTAAGTTTATAGATACCATGTTTCATTACCTATAAATAACTTCAGTGTACATTTCCCAAGGGGAGAAGAATCATTCACTTACATTACTGAAGTAAACTAAGGAAAATTAAGAATTTAATATTGTCATAATGCTATTATCTAAGCTAATAAGCAAAGATAACTTTAATTCTATCCATTATGCACAAATATCCTTTACAGCTATTTTTGTTGAGTTCCTGATTCAGCCTTGCCTTGCCTTTTACAATACTGACTTTAAAATCTCTTTGTTTGGGTTTGTCTACTATGTTCCCATGATGATTTAGTGTATGCATCTTTGGAAGTAATATTTATGGATGACATTATGATCTTCTCAGTGCATTCTCAGGCCAGAAGCTCATGCTGCTACAACCCAATTAGTGACAATGTTAGTGACAGTTAATTATGTAGGTAAGGTACTGTCTACCATGTTAAACCACTGTAAGATCTTTGTAATTTACTATTGTTTCAGGGCTTATGATTAAGAAATAATTTGTGAGAGATAATTTTTTAATGTTTATTTATTACTTCAAGTTTCATCGCCATCACAGCCCTCTCCCTCTACCCCTCCCAGCTCCACACTCATACCCTCTCATCATTCCCCCAGAATGCATAATTCTTTCTTTTTCAGTCCAACAAATGGTTCTTTCTCTTATAAAAATAAATACAGTACAAAACAACTGAAATAAATTGGCCACAATTCTGAGAGTTATATGGCTTGGCATACATTCTCAATGTCCAGTCCATATGTATTTGGTCCCTGCCTTTAGCATTCTACTATCTAACTATCTCCATGAGTTTAAAGTTCTCTATCTAACTCAGCTTTCATACTAACTTGCATCACAATTTTAAAAACATCTTCTTACATCCAGAACGCCCTCTTGATTCCTAAACAACTCAAAATTTAACTATGAGACTCAAGCTATCTATTCTTCAACCACCTCAGAGACCTGAGAGGGATAAATATATCTGATTATATAGGAAGTACAGGGCCCGCAGCTTCCAAAACTAAGAAATGACATATTTGTGGCTGCCTCGACAGTTCCCATTTTCTCTCCATACATTACAGCATCAATCTTCAGCCTTTTGGTCCCGTTTCTCTGACAGACGTTGATTGTAGAGCAGGAATTATGAAGGACTTACCTATCCTGTGTTGGCAGAGCTAGGCTGTCGACTTACCTGCTTCCAAGTTTTGTCCTTTTTGGACAGCAGTCTGTCTACAGTTGAAGCAAGGTTTTTTTTGTTTTTGTTTTGTTTTTTTTTTTTTTTTTTTTTGCCAAGAGATAGGCTTGCCACTAATTCAACCATCTCACACCGGAGATTCTTTGATGCTCATCTTCTACTTGGAGTGGAATAGGGGATGCTGTCAGGAGCTGGCATGTCTCGATATCAAAAATAATCTTAATTTAAGAAAACATCTTTAAATGCCATACTCTGCAGATCTCTTGGGGTTTTTGAAGATGCCCTATCTATCTCTTATGTTTAGATAAGCAAATGTTGCTGTCTCTAAACAACTTGATTTCTGAGTACCTTAGAAAATAACTGTGATAGACTGTCATAGTAACTAACAAAATGTCACGCTTGCATGACTGTTAGTTTGTATTTCTTAATTATCCTAAACAGTTTATGATGGTTGGTAGCAAAAGGCCAAAACTTCACATTTCCTTTTTAAGCACTACTAGGTACAATATCTTTAAGAAGTGTTACCCTTAATTTTGTAACAATATACAAAGATCAATACCAATGTGGCCAAATATACTCTTAATTTTGCATCAATATACTAAGATCAGTACCGATGTAGTCCAATACAATCTTAATTTTGCATTAATATACAATGATCAATAACAATTTAGCCAAATATAGTATTAATTTTGTATCAATATACAAAGGTATTAGGGCTTATTCAATAATCTGTCCTTTTTTCTTGATCTTTCTTATAATATGTCTATGTCCCATTTTTTCTCAAGTCTATTCACTCCTACATAGGAGAGAAAGAAGGATACAGAAAAGAAAAAGAGAGAAGTCCCTAGGTCTAACCTCCAAAACCCATTTAACAAGACCATTTAACAGCTTGTAGTTTCTTCCCCTAAATGACAAAATTTTCTGTTATCCTGTTATCCATCGAATAACCAAATGGGGGGGAACATCTGGATCTTATACAGAACACCCTCCCCACCTTCTGGGCCTGGGATGTTGCTCTCATAAATGACTTCCTGCTGATTTGAGACGTAGTAATCCTGTTTTGGGCCCAAATAGGGATGGAAAAATGGTTCAAAATGTTAATAGAATCATTTAATGTTCAGTCCTTTTGTGCTCAGCTATTTAGATGTCCTAAGAAGTTTGTAGACAGAAGCTGATCTTCAGGCTTTTAGTGAAGTTCTGGCTGGATCAGTCTGTGGAGCTGAACGATCTTAGTGATTTTGAGTTGTGGTTGTAGACTTTTGAGGAAACAGCTATTGAGGGAGTCTGCAAGGCTGGATCGTCTGGGCTGCTCCTCTTCTTCGATGTCTGATCTGTTTTCTGCTGAGGTTTCCCTTGTCCAGTTCTCCCTGGATTCCTTGAATGGATGCTTTAAGTCTCCTAGAAAGATAAGAACAGAGCCCTGCCCTAATCCTAACTCTGGGGCAATTACTTTTTTTTTTTTGGGGGGGGTCAGGTAATATTTTTCCTGGAGCAAATTTGGTTTTTTGACAATATATAAAATATTATCTTTCAATCTGGATTAAAGAAGAAATTATTTTGTTATTTTGGAGCTAAACAAAACTTTAGTATATATTTTGAGATCTCAAAGGACAATTTGTTTACATTGAGCATGCCTATTGTATGTAGCTTTTAAACTTAGATCCTTCCAAATCCTGTGTGCCTGTCTCTTCATACTAAGTATTGGGATCAAGACCTGTGGTTCCCAACTGAAGGGATTAAAGATGTGCTCCCCCACACCTGGATCGAAGTTTTTCCCTATGTAGAGCTTGTTTTGTATCAGGCTGACCTTGAGCTCTGGAATCTGCCTGTTTCTGTCTCTAGTGTGTTGGGATTAAGGGTGTATTCTTCTTGAATGATAGGATTAAGGCTATGCACCATCACTACCCTGTTCCTTGTAACTCTAGAATTTATAAGACAACTAACACTATAGTGCTCCTCCTGTCTCTGCTGAAGTTAAAGGTATGGGCTAACCCCACACATTTCATGTATTTTACCTTAGCTCTAAGTTTTTTCGACTCTTGGTGGTTTATAAAACCAGATTGAACAGCTGTAACCTTTAATTTATTTACAGTGTTTTAAACCTGTTACCTGCTTTTTTATTTAATTAATTTATTTATTGGTTGCTTCAGGTTACATCTCCATCATATTGTCCTCTTACCCCCTTCCAAGCCCCTCCCTCCCATCCTCTACCCCCTTACCCTTCCATCTTGCTCCTCTGGACTGGAGTGACCCCACATAACAGTCCCTCACCCCAGTTCAGATGACATATGAGGGCCAAGAGCCTCTTCATACACTGGGGGCCTACAAAGCAGTACCACCAGTGAAAAGTGTCTCATTGCTGAGGAGGGAAAACTAAAAAACAGACCAACAAACAAACAAACCAACAAAAACTAACAACAACGAAAAATGAAAGAAAAAAAGTCTACGTCCATGTTCCCATTGGTGTGTTGGTTGTACTACAGATATCCTGTACTATATAGCTAAAATCCTACTATAAGTGAACAGATGCCATGTGCATCCTTCTGAGTTTGGGTTAGCTCACTCAGGAAGAGCTTCTCTAGTTCCATCCATTTGGCTGCAAATTGCATAATTTCATTGTTTCTGATAGCTGAGTAATATTCCATTGTATCGATGTACCACAGTTTTTAAATCCATTCTTCAGTTGTGGGGCATCTGGGTTGTTTCCAGTTTCTAGCTATTACAAATAAGGCTGCTATGAACAGAGATGAGGAGACTTCCTTATGATTCCGTGAGGAGTCATTTGGATGTATACCCAGAAGTGGTATGGCTGGGTCCTGAGGCAAAGCTATTCCAAGATTTCTAAGATGTCACAATACTGACCTATATAGTGGTTGCACAAGCGTGCACTCCCACCAGCAATGGAGGAGGGTACCCCTTTCTCCACACCCTCACCAGCATGTGCTGTCATTTGAGCTTTTGATCTTAGCCATTCTGACAGGTGTGAGATGGAATCTCAGAGTCGTCTTGAGTTGCATTTCTCTGATGATTAAGGATGTTGAGCATTTCTTCAGGTGCCTTTCGGCCATTAGGGATTCCTCCTTTGTGAATTCTCTATTTAGCTCCGTCCCCCATTTTTTTTTATTGGATTATTTGGTTTCTTGGCATTTAATTTCTTGAGTTCTTTGTAGATTTCGGATATTAGCCCTCTGTCAGATGTGGGGTTGGTGAAGATTTTCTCCCAGTCTGTAGGCTGCCATTTTGTTCGAATGACACTGTCCTTTGCCTTATAGAAGCTTTTCAGTTTCATGAGGTCCCATTTATTGATTGTTGCTCTCAAGTCCTGAGCTGTTGGTGTTCTGTTCAGGAATTTGTCGCCTGTGCCAATTAGTCCGAGGGTTTCTCCCACTTTATCTTCTAGTAGATTTAGTGTGACCGGCCTTATGTTAAGGTCTTTGATCCACTTGGACTTAAGTTTTGTACAAGGTGATAAGTATGGGTCTAACTTCATTCTTTTACAAGTGGACATCCAGTTGGACCAGAACCATTTGTTGAAGATGCTGTCCTTCTTCCATTGTGCCGTTTTGGCTTCTTTGTCAAAAATTAGGTGGCCATAAGTGTGTGGGTCTATTTTTGGATCTTCAATTTGATTCCATTGATCTCCTGGTCTGTTTCTATACCAATACCATGCTGCTTTTACAACTATTGCTCTGTAGTACAGCTTGCAATCTGGGATGGTAATACCTCCAGATTTTTTTTTTATTGTACAGGATTGATTTAGCTATTTTGGGCATTTGTTGTTCCATATGAAATTGAGGCTAGCTCTTTCCAAGTCTATAAAAAATTCTGTTGGTAGTTTTATAGGAATTGCATTGAATCTATATATTGCTTTTGGTAGGATGGCCATTTTTATTATGTTGATCCTACCTATCCATGAGCATGGGAGATATTTCCATCTTCTAAAGGCCTCTTCCATTTCTTTCTTAAAGGGATTGAAGTTCTTGTTGTACAGGTCCTTTACTTGCTTGGTTAGAGTTTTCCCCAGGTATTTTATATTGTTTGTGGCTATTGTGAAGGGGGTTGTTTCCCTTATTTCTTTCTCAGCCCATTTGTTTGTTGTATAGAGAAGGGCTTCTGATTTTTTTCAATTAATTTTGTATCCTGCCACCTTGCTGATGGTGTTTATCAGCTGTAAGAGTTCTCTGGTGGAACTTTTGGGGTCGCTTATATATACTATCATATCATCTGCAAATATGGATAATTTGACTTCTTCATTTCCAATGTTTATCCCTTTGATATCCTTTAGTTGTCTTATTGCTCTAGCAAGAACTTCAAGTACTATATTGAAGAGATATGGTGAAAGTGGAAATCCTTGTCTTGTCCCTGAGTTTAGAGGAAATGCTTCAAGCTTCTCTCCATTTAATTTGATGTTGGCCACTGGCTTGCTGTATATTGCCTTTATTATTTCTAGGTATTGTCCTTGTATGCCCGTTCTCTCCAGAACTTTTAATATGAAGGGGTGTTGGATTTTGTCAAATGCCTTTTCTGCATCTGGCGAGATTATCATGTGTTTTTTTTTCTCTCATCTTGTTTATTTGGTGAATTACGTTGATAGACTTTCGTATTTTGAACCATCCCTGCATTCCTGGGATGAAGCCTACTTGATCATTGTGTATGATACTTTTGATATGTTCTTGAATTCGTTTTGCTAGTATTTTATTAAGTATTTTTGCATCTGTGTTCATGAGGGAGATTGGTCTGAAGTTCTCTTTCTTTGTTGGGTCTTTGTGGTTTAGGAATCAAGGTGTTTATGGCCTCATAGAATGAGTTTGTCAGTGTTCTTTCTGATTTGATTCTGTGAAAGAGTTTGAAAAGTATTGGTGTTAGCTCCTCTTTGAAGGTCCAGTAGAATTCCACGCTAAAACCATCTTGCCCTGGGCTTTTTTTAGTTGGGAGAATTTTAATGATTGTTTCCATTTCCTTAGGGATTATAGGGCTGTTTAATCTGTTAATCTGATCTTGATTTAGCTTCAGTAGGTGGAATCTATCAAGGAAATTGTCTATTTCACTTAAGTTTTCTAATTTAGTGGAGTATAGATTTTTAAAGTAGGATCTAAATATTCTCTGGATTTCCTCAATGTCTGTTGTTATTTCTCCCTTTTCATTTCTGATTTTGTTGATTTGGGTTTTTCCCCTCTGCCTTTTAGTTAATTTGCCTAAGGGGCTCTCTATTTTGTTGATTTTATCGAAGAACCAACTCTTAGGTTTATTAATTGTTTGTATAGTTCCTTTTGTTTCTAAATTCTTGATTTCATCCCTAAGTTTGATGAGTTCCTTCCTCATGCTCCTCTTGGGGGTGTTTGCTTCTTTTTCCCCCCAATTCACCCAGTTTAGCTGTTAATTTTTTAATATGAGCTTTCACAATTTTCTTTTTGAGGGCCCTTAGTGCTATGAATTTTCCTTGTAGCACCGCTTTCATTGTGTCCGATAGGTTTGGATATGTTTTGTCTTCATTTTCGTTGGATTTAAGAAGTCTTTGATTTCCTTCTTTATTTCTTCCCTGACACAATAGTCATCTAGTAAAGAGTTGTTCAAGTTCCATGTGCGTGTAGCCTTTCTGTTAGTTCTTTTGCTGTTGACATCCAGCTTTATTCCATGGTGGTCTGATAGGATACAAGGGGTTATTTCAATTTTCTTGTATCTGTTGAGGCTATCTTTGTGTCCAACTATATGGTTAATTTTGGAGAAGGTTCCGTGCGGTGCTGAGAAGAAGGTGTATTCTTTTGTGTTTGGTGAAACATTCTGTAAATATCTGTTAGGTCCATTTGGTTCATGATCTCTGTTAGACTCATTATTTCTCTGTTTGGCTTCTGTCTTGATGATCTGTCGATTGTTGGGAGTGGAGTGTTGAAATCTCCCACTACTAAAATGTTGGGATTGATGTGTGATTTAAGTTTTAGAAGCGTTTCTTTCACAAATGTAGGTGCTTTTGTATTTGGGGCATAGATGTTCACAATTGAGATGTCCTCTTGATGTATATTTCCCTTAACGAGTATGTAATGCCCTTCTCTGCCTTTTTTATTAACTTCGATTGGAAGTCTATTTTGTTCGATATTAGGATGGCTACTCCAGCTTGCTTCATGGGTCCATTTGCTTGGAAGACCTTTTCCCAGCCCTTCATTTTGAGATAGTGCCTATCTTCAGTAGTGAGATGTGTTTCTTGTAATCAGCAAAAAGATGGGCCTTGTTTACAGATCCAGTCTGTAAGTCTGTGTCTTTTTATTGGTGAGTTGTGTCCATTGGTGTTGATGGATACTAGTGGCCAGGGGTTGTTATTTCCCATTATTTTGGTATAGGTGATCATCTTGTGCTTCTTTTTGTTTAATTGCTGTGGATATTTCTATTTCCTCTGTTTTCTTGGGTGTGATTATCTTCTCTGGGTTGGAGTTTTCTTTCTAGGATCTTCTTTAGGGCTGGGTTTGTGGGTAGATATTGTTTGAATTTGATATTGTCATGGAACATCTTGTTTTCTCCATCTATGTGGATAGAGAGTTTTGCTGGGTATAGTAGTCTGGCTGGGCACCTATGTTCTCTCAGTGCTTGTAGGACATCTGTCCAGGCCCTTCTGGCTTTTAAAGTTTCTGAGGAGAAGTCTGGTGTAATTCTGATGGATCTGCCATTGTATGTGACTTGGCCTTTTTCTCTTACAGCTTTTAATATTCTTTCTTTGTTCTCTATATTTGGAGTTTCAATTATTATGTGGCGAGAGGAGTTTCTTTTCTGATCTAATCTGTTTGGTGTTCTGTAAGCCTCTTGGATTTTTACTGGCATCTCTTTCTTTAGGTTTGGGAAGTTTTCTTCTATGATTTTGTTGAAGATATTTCCTGGACCCTGGAGTTGGGAGTATTCTCTTTTCTCTACGCCTATGATTCTTAGGTTCCTTCTTTTCATTGAGTCCTTGATTTCTTGGATGTTGTGGGTGAGAGATTTTTTAGCTTTCTCATTTTCTTTGGATGTTGTACTGATTTCTTCCATTGAATCTTCCATTCCTGAGATCCTGTCTTCCATCTCTTGAATCCTATTTTTGGTACTGATATCCATAGTTCCTGTTCTCTTCTCTTGGATCTCCATTTCCATTTTTAACTCTGACTGTGTTTCCTTTATTGTTTTCATTTCCATTTTCATGTCTAGAATGGTTTTATTCCTTTTGTACATTTCCTGTTCCAGTTTGCTTGTCTTTGCCTGGAAGTCTTCTATTGCCCTGTCCTTTTCATATTCAAGCTGAGTCACCTTGTTAGAAGTTCTCTGATGGTGTTATCCATAGTTTTCATCTGTGAAATAGTGGCCTCTTTGAATTACTTCATAAATTTAAGTTTTTCTTGAAGGGACTCTATGACTTTCCATAATGCAGAATTGTTGTCGTTTTCATGTGTTTCAGTTGTGGTGCTTTGATCCTGGTTGGCTGAAATGGCATCCTTTTCTTTTGTTGGAGTCATTCCACCTTGAATTCTGCTTTTTCTGGGGCACTTGGCCATGTGTAAGTCTTACCTGTCTGTTCCTGTTGCCTTCTATTCTTAGATCCAAAGGGAGCGCTTTAGTGTAGGGGTCGACTTGTCTGACTCCACTCCTGTAAGTTTTGTTTTTCTGCCTCGCTTCTCTGGTGGAGACTTCACTTATCAAGGGGGTGGAGCTGTATACCTGTATACACTTAAGCTCTGGCTTCCCGCGGGGAGTGTCCTTAGTAGAAAAAAAAAAAAAAAGAAACCAATAATAATGGAAAAGACTTCTCAGTTTGCCCAGGATTGAATCTTATGGTGGGTAAAATCCGCCTTCCCCCCACTGGAGCTGGCTCTGGAACCTGGCAGGTGGTGCCATGGTCGACAGTCGACCACAGTGAGTTGCAGTCTACAGCCTGGTGGGTATTCTGCTGCTGATTCATGCCCGCTGGTCTGCAAGCCTTTGCCCGATAGCCAGACCGTCTGTGTGAGACCTGGGGTGGGGGGGGGCAGCAGGCTGGAGAGTGTCTCTCTGTGTGGGGTTTGAATTTGCTGGCTAGGTATTAGATTGGAACTTACCTGACATGTCTCTCCTGGTGGGGAGGGGGGATCCCGATTCTCCGATTCAGCTGCTTCTATGCGTGTCTGAGAGTGGGAGGGAGCGTCCTGCCCAGGGACTTTTAGTCGTACCCGGGTAGTTGGGTGAGACTCAGGGCAGGGGTCGGGTCTCTTAGATATTTTTGTACTGCGTCTTATATCAATCACGGTTTTCCCCAAGATTAAAATGCATCCATACAGGCCGCCGCCATCTTGGATCCCCATGAGAGATGATTTTTAAGACAACATATTCTGGTATTCCTCAAATTCTCACCCTCTGATTTTCATACCCAGTAATGACTCTTGTCTGGTGGTTATAGTGGTTGTAAGATGTTGCTTTTCTGAAACTATCGTTCATCTTATACTTTTAAGTAGTTGTTATCTGTTATCGTGTGCTGCACATCCACCAATGCTCCAACTATACTAAAGGTGTTATCAAGAGACATGATGAGTTTGAGGAGGTAGGGCTCATGAGTGACTTGTAGGTCATTAATAATATGTCCTTAAAGTGGACTGTGGCTGTCAGAAACTCTACTGATCTGACTCAGGAGAGTTTCTGCCATGAATTAATCATTATTTGGGCCATATCTTTCTTCCTAGTGGGAACTTGACCCGTTTTCCTTTCTGTGTCCTGGCTGGTGAAAGAAGTAACTTTGTTCTGCCATCCACTCTAGTGTCAGCTACTCAAGGCCTCAAAGGAATGAGACTGGTCCATCATGAACTAAGGCCGGATTTAGCTTGTTAGCTATCTCAAATACCTCATTATGGTGAAAGAAAGCTAACGCAGGCATGCTTCTACTATTTGTTTATTATTAAGTAAGGACATTTGAATTTTTAATGGTTAGGCTCCATTATTCTCATTACTTTGAAACTCATTATCCAGGTTTGGCCAGCAGAAGTCCTTTTGATCTGATTTCCAAGATTTTCTGACATATCTTCAGCAAAATTGGGGATATAATCTTATTTGTTTTATATTTTGGTACCTAGTTCTAAAATAACACTTTAAAAGATTGGATACTCTTTGTCCAATTATAACATCTTTCTCTAGCTTTCCTCATTTCAATTCACAATTATATAAATAAGACATGGAAATAGAAGAGATAACAAATTATACCAATCCCTTTGTTTTTGTGACCACACAGACAACCATCTGTTCTCCAATCTCACACACGTGTTAGTACACTAGGGACCTGGCAGCCACTGTCCCCTCCACTATCCTAATCCTCTGCAGTGGGGTTTCCCTACATATCAGTTTTCAAATATGTATGGACTTGACACTGGGAAATTATGTTACACCTTATAATTTTCATAATTGTGGCCTAATTATTCAAAAAAGAATTATGAGTTCTGGGAGAAGGATAATATTCTATTATCTGTCTATCTCTATAAGTTTAAAGTTCTATACTTAACTCATTTTCCATCCTAACTTGCATTACCAACATCTTCTTAGACCTAGAACATATTTTTAATTCCTAAACAACTTAAAATTTTACTGTGAGACTATAACTCTCTAGTCTTCAACCACATCAGAGACCTGAGAAGGATAGATATATCTGATTATACAGGAAGTGCAGAGCCAGCAGCTTCCAAATCTAAGAAATGACAGACAACTGGCTACCTGGACAGTTCCCAATTTCTCCCCATACATTAAAACATCTATCTTCAACCTCTAGGGCTAATGTCTCTCACAGACATTGAGTGTACAGCAGGAATTATGAAGGGCTTGCCTATCCTGTCTTGGCAGAGCTAGGCTGATAACCTCAGACAGCATTCTGTCTACAGTTGAAGAAATGTATTTTTCTTGCCCAGTGACAGAATTCCTACTAATGCAACCATCTCCAAATGGAGATTCTTTGATGCTAGTTCTCTACTTGGAATAGAACAGTGGGTGCTGTCAGGAGCTGGCATGTCTGATTAGCAAAAAAAAAAATCTTAAGTTAAGAAACCTTCTTGGAATGCCACATTCTACAGATCTCTTGAGGTTTGAAGACCACCTCTCTATCTCTGTATATTTGGATAAGCATATGTTGCTTGTCTCTTAGCAACTTGATTTCCAGTTAACCTAGAAAACATCTATGATAAACTATACTAGTACCTAACCAAATGACATGTTTGAATGACTATTAGTTTACATCTCTTAATTATCCTAAACTGTTTGTGACAGTTGCTATCAATAGGTCAAAACTTCACATTGCATTTTTAAGCTTTACCTAGGTACAATACCTTAAAAAGGGTTAACCTTAATCAATATAAAAAGATCAATACTAATGTAGCCAAATATAACCTTAATTTTGTATCACTATACAAAGATATAAGAGCACATTCAATAATCTATCCCATTTCTTAATCATTCCTGTATTATGTTTATATCCCATTTTTTAAAGTCTTTTCCTCCTTACATAGGAGAGAATAGAGAAAAGAAAATGAGAGAAATCCCTGGGTATAACCTCAGAAACCTATTTAACAAGACCATTTAACAACTTTTAACCAATTCCCCTAAATAAGAACAAACATCTATAACCCATCAAATGATCAAAGTAGGGGGGGTGTATCACCCACCCCACCTTCTGGGAATGGGACATCACTCTCTTAAAATTACTTCCTGCTTATTTTGGATGTAGGAAACCTGTTTGGGCCCCAAATGAAAATGGAAAAAATGGTCAGACGAGTTAATAGTAACATTTGATGTTCAATCCTTTTGGGCTCAGCTATTTAAATGCCCTAAGAAGTTTGTAGTCAGAGGCTGAATTTCAGGGTTTTACTGTGGGACTGAACCATCTTAGTTAGCCATTTTGAGTTGTTCTGATTGTAGAGTTTTTTTTTTTTTTTTCAGGAAACAGCTATTGAGGAAGTCTGCAAAGCTGGATCATCTGGGCTACTTGTCTTCTTTGGTATCTGGTCCCTTTTCATCAGAGGTTTCAGTTTTCCAGTTGTCCCTGGACTCCTTAGATGGATGCTTTTTATTTCCTGGAAAGATAAGAACAATGCCCGGCCCTAACCCTAACTCTGTGGCACTACTTTTTTTTTTTTTTTTTTTTTTTTGACAGATAATATCTTTCCTGGAGCAAATTGGGTTTTGGGTTTTTTTGACAATATAAAAATTATTATCATTCAATTGAAAATTTAAAAAATCTTTTGATATTTTGAAACTAAACATATCTTTAAGTGTATATATTCTGAGATCACAAAGGACAATTCACTTTGAATTTCAGCATGCCTTTTTCAAGTAGCTTTTAAACTTAAATCATTGCAAATCCTATGTGCCTGCCTCTGCCTTCCAAGTATTGGGATCAAAGGCATGTGCCTTCCAATTGTTGGATTAAAGGCATGCACCACTACACCTGGATCTAAGTTTTCTCTACTTGAAACTTACTCTGTGCCAGGCAGGCTTTGAACTGAGATCTGCATGTTTTGTCTCCAGTGTGTTGGTATTAAGGGTGTATGCCTCTCAAGTAATGAGATTAAAAGTGTTCACCATCACCACCATGTTCATTGTAACTCTAGAATTTAAAAGACAACTGACTCTATAGTGATCCTTCTTTCTCTGCTGGAGTTAAAGGCATGGGCTAACACTGCCCTTCTCAAATATTTTACCTTAGCTCCAAATTACTTCAGTTCTTAGAGGTTTAGAAAACAAGGTGAACCGTAGTAACCCTTAATTTACTTACAACTTTTTAAGTTTCATAACTGCCTTTTTAAAGCCAAACAATTAAAATATCCTTTATATATAGGAAACAAACTTAAAAGTTGATATCCAAGAGTGTGTGAGCTATGTGGCACCCTGCAGTCTAACTTTCTAACATGAAATTAAGACCTTTTTTTCCTTTCATGCCAAAAGGACAAGTATGCCTTTGGTAAATAATCATTTGAGAAATTTATATTTTATTTTTATTATACTTTTTTAGACTTATTTGTTCCCTGGCCCCTTTTTTTAATTTATTTTTTCAAGTTACCTCTAGAGCATAATTTCCTCCCTCCTCTCCCCCCCCCTTCCATCCCTTCCACCCCTCTACCTTACTTTCCTATCTCCCTCCTTCCCTCTCTCACTATTCCTCTTCTTGGTACTCTGCATCTCCTCAGATGAGGTGGGCTCTCACATATCATAATCTCTCAGCTTACTCTTTTACTGGGGCTTGATATGGAACAACTCATCTAGGGTAAGGTGTTCCACTGACCTGTAACAGGTTTCATACATGACTCACTGCTGGGTTGAGTTTTTCCTAGGATAGTTATGCTAGGTTCCTATCTGTTTGGGTCTGTTGGTTGTAGGATGTTTGTCCACGATATATGGTTAATATCCACTTATAAGAGAATACCTCATCATATTTACCTTTCTGAGACTGAGTCAGCTCACTTAGGATCAGTTTTTCTAGATCCATCTATTTGGTTTCTAATCACATGATTTCCTTGTTTCTGATAGCTGTGTAGTATTCTCTGTGTAAATGTACCACAATTTTTTTAATCCATTCTTCACTTAAAGGACATCTGGGTTGTTTCTAGTTTCTGGCTATTATTAATAAAGCTGCTATGAATATTGTTGATGCAATGTCCTTGTGGTTTGGTGAAGAATCTTTTGGATATATGCCAAGGAGGGATATTGACTCAGTCTTGAGGTAGAACTATTCCCAATTTTCTAAGATATCTCCAGATTTATTTCAAAAGTAGTTGAACAAGTTTGCCTGCCCACCAGCAATGAAGGAGTGTTCCCCTTTCTCTACATCCTTGCCAGCATGTGCTATCATTTGAGTTCTTGATCTTAGCCATTCTGGCATGTGTGAGATAAAATCTCAGGGTCATCTTGAGTTGCATTTCTCTGATGATTAAGATTGTTGCATTTCTTCAAGTGTCTCTTGGCCATCAGTCATTCCTCTTTTCTGAATTCTCTATTTAGCTCTACACCCCATTTAATTGATTGGATTGTTTGACTTTTGGTGTTTAATTTCTTGAGTTCTTTATATATTTTGGATATCAGCCCTCTGTCAGATATCAGCTTGGTGAAGATCTTTTCCCAGTCTGTAGGCTGTCATTTTGTTCTAAAGACAGTGTCCTTTGTCTTACAGAAGCTTTTCAAATTTCATAAGGTCCCATTTATTGATTGGTTGTTTTAGAGCCTAAGCTAACGGTGCTCTGTTCAGGAAGTTGCTACCCGTGCCAATGAGTTCCAGGCTTTTCCCCACTTTCTCTTGTATTTTTAGCATATTGACCTTTATGTTAAGGACTTTGATCTGCTTAGAGTTAAGTTTTGTACAAGGTGATAAATATGTGTATATCTGCATTCTTTTAGTTATTGACATCCCTTTAGAACAGAACCATTTTTTGAAGATGCTATCCATTTTCCATTGTACAGTTTTGGCATCTTTGTCAAAAATTAAGTGACTGTAGGTGTGTTTGGATTTATTTCTGGGTCTTTGATTCTATTCCATTGATCAACTGGTCTGTTTCTATACCAGTACCATACTGTGTTTATTACTATTGCTCTATAGTATAGCTTGAAATATGGGATGGTTATACCTCAAGATGTTCTATTATTGTATATGTTTGATTTAGCTATTCTGAGTTTTTTGTTTTCCATATGAAGTTGAGAATTGTTCTTTCAAGGTCTGTAAAGAATTATGTTTGTATTTGAAAGGAATTGCATTGAATTGGTATATTGCTTTTCATGTGGTGGTTGTTTTTATTATTTTGATCCTACCTATCCAAGACCAAGGGAAATCTTTCCATCTTCTGATACCTTCAATTTCTTTCTTCAGGGACTTGAAGTTCTTATACAGGTCTTTCACTTGCTTGGTTAGAGTTACCCTAGGTATTTTATATTATTTGTGGTTATTGTGAAGGGTGTTGATTCCCTTATTTCTTTCTCAGCTCATTTAACTTTTGTGTAGTGAAAGGCAACTGGTTTTTTTTTTTTTTAATTAATTTTGTATCCAGCCACCTTGCTGAAGGAGTTTATCAGCTATAGGAGTTCTCTGGTGGAATTTTTGGGGTCACGTATGTATACTATCATAACATCTGCAAATAGGGATAATTTGACTTCTTCCTCTCCAATTTGTATCCCCTTGATCTCCTTTAATTGTCATATTGCTCTAGCTAAAACTTCAAGAACTATGTTGAAGAGATATGGATAAAGTGTGCAACCTTGCCTTGTCCCTGATTTTAATGGAAATGCTTTAAGTTTTTCTACATTTACTTTGATGTTGGATATTGGCTTGTAAATTGCCTTTATTATTTTTAAGTATGGTCCTTGAATGCCTGATATCTCCAAGACTTTTAACATGAAAGGGTGCTGGATTTTGTCAAATGCTTTTCCAGCATCCAATGAGATGATCATGTGATTTTTTTTCTTTCAGCTTGTTTATGTGGTGGATTATATTGGTGGATTTTCATATATTGTACCACCCCTGAATCCCTGGGATGAAGCTTATTTGATCATGGTGTGTGATACTTTTGATGTGATCTTGGATCCGGTTTGCAAGTATTTCATTGAGTATTTTTGCATCCATGTTCATAAAGGAAACTGGTCTGAAATTTTCTTTCTCCTTTGGGTCTTTCTGTAGTTTAGTTGTCAGGGTGACTATGGACTCAGACGAGTTTGACGGTGTACCTTCTGTTTCTATGTTGTGGGAGAGTTTGGGGAATATTGGTGCTTGCTCTTCTTTGAAGGTCTGATACAATTCTGTGCTGAAACCATCTGACCCTTGGCTTCTATTGGTTGGAAGACTTCTAATGACTTCTAGTTTCTTAAAGGTTATAAGACTATTTAATTTGTTTACCTGTTCTTGATTTAACTTTGGTAGATGGAATCTACCAAGAAAATTTGCCATTTTATTTAGGTTTTCCAATTTTTGGAGTACAAGTTTTTGAAGCAGGACCTAATGATTCTTTGGATTTCCTCAATGTCTGTAATTTTTCCCCCTTTGCATTTCTGATTTTGTTGATTTGGGTATTTCCCCTATGCCTTCTCATTAGTTTGGCTAAGGGTTTGTCTACGTTGCTGATTTTCTCAAATAAATAACTCTTTGTTTTGTCAATTCTTTGTATTGTTCTTTTTGCTTCTAAGTTGTTGATTTCAGCCATGAGTTTGATAATTTCCTGCTGCCTGCTCCTCCTGGGAGTGTTTGATTCTTTTTGTTCCAGCTCTTTCAGGTGTGCTTTGGGGTCTCTAGTATAGAAACTCTCCAATTTCTTTTTGAAGGCAATTAGTGCTATAAACATTTCTCTTAGCACTGCACTCAATGTGTCCCATAAATTTGGGTATGCTGTGCCTTCATTTTCATTGAATTCTAAGAAGAGTTTAATTTCTTTTTTTATTTCTGCCCTAACCCAGAAGTCATTGAGTAGAGAGTTGTACAGTTTCCATGTGACTGCAGGCTTTCTGTTGTTTTTGTTATTGTTTAATTCTAACTTTATTCCATGATGGTCTGATAAATTACAAGGGGTAATTTCAATTTTCCTATATCTGTTGAGGCTTGCATTGTGGCCAACCTGGTCGATTTTGGAGAAGGTTCCATGAGGTGCTGAGAAGAAAGTACATTCTTTTGTTTTTGGGTGAAATGTTCTGCAGGTCCATTTGATTCATGGCAGTCTGTCAGGTTCCTTATTTCTCTGTTTTGTTTCTGCATAGTTGATCTGTCCAGGGGTAAGAGTTGTGTGTTGAAGTCTCCCACTATTAATGTGTGGGATTAGTAGTGTTTCTTTAACAAATGTAGGTCCCCTTACATTTGGTTCATAGATGTTCAGTACTGAGATGTTATCTTGGTGAATTTTTCCTTTGATGGACATGAAGTGTCCTTCCCCATCTCTTTTGAGATTTTCAATATTGCTTGAAAATATATTTTATTGGATACTAGAATGGCTACTTTAGCTTGCTTCTTGTATCCATTTGCTTGATATATCATTTTCCATCCCTTTACTTGGAGATAATGCCTATCTTTTCGGCAGAGGTATGTTTCTTGTAAGCAGCAGAATGTGCAATTCTGTTTTCGCATCCATTCTGCTAGCCTTTGCCTTTTTATTGTGGAATTAAGTCCATTGATGTTGAGTGATATTAATGACCAGTGATTGTTACTTCCTTCCATCTTGATGTTGGTGGAAAAAGTGTGTGAGTGAGCTTCCCTTCTTTGGTTTTGCTGCTATTGAGTTATTTGCTTCCTGTGTTTTCTTGTGTGTAGTTAACATTTTTGGGTTGGAGTTTTCCTTCTAACATCTTCTGTAGAGCTGGTTTTGTGCATAGATATTGTTTGAATTTAGTTTTGTCCTGGAATATCTTGTTTTATCCATATATGTTGATTGACAATTTTGCTGGAAATAGTCTGGCCTGGCATTTGCAGTTTTTTAGAGTCTGCAAGATGTCTGTCCAGGGTCTTCTAGCTTTTAGTGTCTCTGATGAAAAGTCAGGTGTGATTCTGTTTGGTTCGCCATTATATGTTACTTGACCCTTTTCCCTACTAGTTTTTAGTATTGTTTCTTTGTTCTGTACATTTAGTATTTTGTTCATTATGTGGTGGGAGGATTTTTTTTTTCTCGTCTAATCTATTTGGAGTTCTGTAAATTTCTTGTACAATTATAGGCAACTCTTTCCCTTTTTTATGTTTACTTATTACTTTAGCTTACATCTCTAACACAGTAACCTCTTTCAAACCCTCCCAGTCCCACCTTCCCACCCTCTACCCCCTGTCCATTCCATCCCATTCCTCCGGAGTGGAGTGTGCCTACATATTAGATCCCCACCCCAGTTCAGCAGTCATATGAGGGCCAAGAGCCTCCTCATACACTGGGGGCCTACAAGGTAGCCCCACTAGGGCAAAGTGCTTCCTTCCTGAGTCTTTTGCTAATTGCCATTTCTAAAATGTTTTTAACCCCTAATTAATTTGCCTCAACACCACGATCAACAACATTTGCATATTTAATTTATATAATATAATAAATATTATAGTAAACCTCTGTGCTACAGGTCTTTTGTGTAGCCTTCATGTTGTGAAATGCATAACATCTACAATAGCATCTGAATTATAAAAACACTTCATAAATATATATTTTTAAATATTTATTTATTACTTCAAGTTACATCTCGATCACAGCGCCCTCTTTCCACCCCTCCCAGTACCACACTCCCACTCTCTATCCCCTCTCTTCTCTGTCCTACACCTCTGTAGTGGAGTGTCCCTACATATAAGTCTCCTGCCTCAGTTTAGCAGTCATATGAGGGCTAAGAGCTTCCTCATGTACTGAGGGCCTACATGGCAGCACCACTGGGGAAGAGTGTCTCATTAACTGGTAGTAAAGTCTATGTTCCCTTTGGTGCATTGATTGTAGTATAGATATCCTGTACTATATAGCTAAAATCTGACTATAAGTGAGTAGATACCATGGGCATCCTTCTGAATCTGGGTTAGCTCACTCAGGATGAGCTTCTCTAATTCCATCCATTTGGCTGCAAATTGCATGATTTCATTGTTTCTAATGGCTGAGTGGTATTCCATTGTATAGATGTACCACAGATTTTGTTTTTATCCATTCCTTGGTTGAGGGACATCTGGGTTGTTTCCAGTTTCTAGCTATTACAAATAAGGCTGCTGTGAACATACATGAGGAATGTCCTTGTGATTTGGTGAGGAATCATTTGGATGTATATCCAGAAGTGGTATGGCTGGGTCTTGATGTAGAGCTATTCCAAGTTTTCTAAGATATGACCAGACTGACCTCCATAGTGGTTGTACAAGCTTGCACTCCAACCATCAATGGAGGAGTGTTTCCCTATCTCCAGAACCTTGCCAGCATGTGCAGTAACTTGAGTTTTTGATCTGAGCCATTCTTACAGGTGTGAGATGGAATCTCAGAGTCATCTTATTTCTTCAAGTGTCTCTCAGCCATTAGTGATTCATCCTTTGTGAATTATCAGTTTATCTCTGTTCCCCATTTTTGATTGGATTATTTGGTTTCTTGGCATTTAATTTCTTAAATTCTTTGTAAATTTTGGATATTAGCCCTCTGTCAGATGTGGGGTTGGTGAAGAGGCATCTCTTTCCTTAGGTTTTAGAAATTCTCTTTAATGATTTTGTTGAAGATATTTTCTGGTCTTTGAAGCTGGAAATCTTCTCTTTTTTTCTTTCTTTCTATTCCTATTATTCTGAGATTTTTAATCATTTCATAGGATCCTTGATTTCCTGAAGGCTTTGTGTCAGGACTTTTTTGAATTTTACATTTTCTTTTACAGACATATCAATTTTATCCTTGGTGCCTGATATTCTTTCTTCCATCTTTTGTATTCTGTTGGTGATGCTTGTGTCTGTAGTTCCTTTTCTTTTTCTTTCTTTCTTTTTTTTTTCTTCTTTTTTTTTTTTTTTTGGTTTTCCGAGACAGGGTTTCTCTGTGTAACAGCTCTGGCTGTTCTGGACTCGCTTTGTAGACCAGGCTGGCCTCAAACTCACAGAGATCCGCCTGCCTCTGCCTCCCAAGTGCTGGGATTAAAGGCATGCGCCACCACCACCCGGCTTAGCTCCTTTTCTTTTCCTAAGTTTTTCCAGTTCCATGGATATTTCAGCTTGAATTTTCTTTATTGCTTCAACTTCCTTTTTCAGGTCTTCCATTCCTTTAAGAGCTTTATTCATTTCCATCACTTCTTTTGAAGTATTTTGTTGTTGCTCTCTGAGGTATTTGTTTTCCTCCCTTAAGCCTTCTATTATTAATATAAGCATAGGATTAGGATTAAGGTCATTTTCCTTAGTTTCAATTGTGTTAGGATTTCCAGGGTTATCTGTAGTATTATAGCTAGGTTTTGGAGACAACATATTGGTTTGGATTTTTTGAATCATGCTCTTGCACAGGCCTCTTGTCATCTGGTTGGTCCTGGTGCTGTTTGGTTGTTTCTGAAACCATTTTGCCTTGGTGCTCAGGAAAACCCCTGTTCTGGGGGCTGGGTGATCCTGAGAATTTTGTGTCCACCTCCGGATGATGGGAAGGTTCCTATAATATACAGGTTCTTGGAGAGTAACTGCCACTCTCCTCAACTGGTTCTGCCCCAATTGGACATATATACAGAGGATTAGAATGGGGAGGGGGCTATCCTGTCAGGACCTGAGAGCTGGTAGATCTCCTCAGGAAGGTAATAGGTCTAGCTGTGGTGGGGCCTGTCTTCTCCCCTCCATGACACAGTCATTCTGGTTCAGAAGCTAGACTGACCATACAGTCAAGGAACTCCACCCAAGATGCATGTCAGAGTTGAGCATGCCTGCTACTGACTGCCTCAAAAGCTTGGGAGCTCAGGTGAGTGAATTGCCCCAACGTTTGTGGGGAACACACTGTGTCCAGCTGCATTTGAGATAAGGGCTCCTGATTGATTCAGCTAGGTTTGGTCTCTGCCCCTCAGCTCAAGTGCACTCTGTGCCACCATCTTGGGAACTCCAAAAAGAAAATTTCACTTACCTTTGCTCTTGTTGTCTGGCTTTTTTCCCAGTTAGGTCCTTGAGGAGACTGGATATCAGGCAGAGAGGTGGGGCCATTGATCTGTGGCTGGATTCGCTCTTGGGCTAAGTCCATTCTGGCCAGGCACTCCCCACCAGACTGGTGACTGAGCTGGCTGATCTCAGGGTGGTGTTTCTGGGAACCGCATGAGCAGTTTCGAGTGGTAACCAGGCTCAGTGTTCGCCATGGAAATTCAGACACCATCTGTGTTTCACAGTCAGCTGTTGGACCTCACATTCACTCCACAATAACTAAGCTCATTCACCTACTACTTAGATACAATGCTCTATGGATGACCACAGATGTCAAACCAGACTACTATACTCAGTAAAACTTTTAATCATCATAAATGGAGAAAACAAGATACTCCAAAATAAACCAAATTTAAACAATATCTATCCATGAATCTGGTCTTACAAAACATACTAAAAGGAAACCTCCAACTTAGGAGGCTAACTAAACTCAGAAAAACACAAGAAATAAATAACCCCACACCAGTAAAACCAAAATAATGGAAGCACACACACACACACACACACACACACACACACACTACCACTATCGACATCAAAATAACAGGTACTCACAAACATTGGTAATTAATATCTCTCAATATCACTGGTCACAATTCCCCAGTGAAAAGACACAGGCTAACAGAATGAATGTGAAAACAGGATCCATCATTCTGCTGCAGACAAGAAATTCACCATACCAACAAATCTAGACATTACCTCAGAATAAAGGACTGGGAAACGGTTTTCAAGGAAAATAGATCCAAGCTCTAGTAGCCATTTTGGTATCTAATAAAATAGACTTTCAACCAAAATTAATCAATAGATGAGGAAGGACACTTCATACTCATCAAAGGAAGAATCTACCAAGAGTACATCTCAATTCTGAATATCTATGGCCCAAATGCAAGGGCAACCAAATTCATAAAAGAGATACTACTAAAGCTTAAATACCACATCAAACTCCACACAATAATGTTGGGACACTTCAACATCCTGCTCTTACCAATGTCAGATCATCAAGACAAAAACTAAACAACTAAACAAAGAAATAATGAAATTAACCAAAGATATGAATGAAATTGTTCAAATCAAAGACCTAAGAGATATCAGCAGAACATTTCACTCAAACAAATGAATATACCTTCTTCTCAGCACCTCATGGAATCTGCTCCAAATTTGACCATATAATGGGTCACAAAGCAAGCCTCAACAGATAGAAGAAAACTGAAATAACCGCTTGTACCTTATCAGACAACCATCGATTAAAGCTGAACTTCAAAAACAACAGAAATCCTACAAACTTATGGAAACTGGACAACTCTGTACACAATGACCACTGGGTCAGGGAAGAAATAAAGAAAGAAATTAAGGACTTTCTAGAATTCAATAAAATGAGGGTGCAGCATATTCAAACATATGGAACACAATGAAAGAAGTGCTAAGAGGAAAATTCATTACACTTAGTGCCTTCATAGAGAAATTGGAGAGTTCTCATACTAGTAATTTAAAAGCACACCTAAAAACTCTAGAACAAAAAGAAATAAACACACTTGAGAGGAGTACACAGCAGGAAGTAATCAAACTCAGGACTAAAATCAGTATCTTATTTAAAAAAAAAAATACAAAGAATCAATGAGACCAAGATCTGATTCTTTGAGAAAATCAACAAGATAGACACACCCTTAGTGAGACAACTAAAAGACAGAGAACCAGTATCCACATTAACAAAATAGAATCAGAATTGAAAAGGAGGACATTAACAAAAGACACTAAAGAAATCCAAAGAATCATTACATTTTACTTCAAAGAACTATACTACACAAAATTCTCCATAGATTCCACTTACCAAAGTTAAATCCAGATAATGTAAAAAATTTTTAGAAAATCCTAAAACCTGTGAGGAAATAGAAGCAGTCATCAAAAGCCTCCATATCAATAAAAGCCCAGGGCTTTTGGTATTAGCACAGAATTCTACCAGACTTTCAAAGAACTAATACCAATATTCCTCAAACTATTCAATAAAATCAAAACAGAAGTAACATTACCAAATTCATTCTATGAGACCACAGTCATCTTGATACCTAAGCCACACAAAGACTCAGCAAAGAAAGAGAATTTCAGACCAATTTCCCTTGTGAACAATGATGTAAAATATTCAATAAAATGCTTGCAAACCAAATATGAGACCTCATCAAAAACATCATGCACCATGATCTAATAGGATTCATTCCAAGGATGCAGGAATGGTTCAACATTCGAAAATCCACCAATGTAATCCACCATATAAACAAACTGAAAGAAAAAAAATTTCATGATCATCCCATTAGATGCAGAAAAGGTTTTTTACAAAATCCAACACCCATTCATGATTAAAGTTTTGGAGAGATCAGGGATACAAGGCCCATACCTAAACATAAGAAAGGCAATATACAACAAACCCATACCCAACCTCAAATTAAATGGAGAGAAACTTAAAGTTAGTCCATTAAAATAAGAAAAGAAACAAGGCTGTCCACTCTCTCCACATCCATTCAACATAATACTTGAAGCTCTAGCTAGAGCAATAAAACAACTAATGGGGATGAAAATTGGAAAGGAAGAAATCAAAGTATATCTATTTGCAGATGCTATGATAGTGACCCCAAATTTCTAAAAGAGAACTTGTCCAGCAAAAAAAAAAAACAAAACAAACAAACAAACAAACAAAAAAACACTTTCAGCAAAGTGGCTAGATAAAAAATTAACTCAAAAAAAAAGAAAGAAAAAAGTAGCCCTCCTTTATACAAATGATAAATGAGCAGAGAAACACATTAAGGAAACAACGTCCTTCACAATAGCCACAAATAATATGAAATAACTTGGTGTAACACTATCTAAACTAGTGAAAGACTTGTATAACAAAAACATCAAGTCTCTGAAGTATGAAATTGAAGAAGATATCAGAACATGGAAAGATCTCCCATGTTCAAGGATCAACAGGATTAACATAACAAAAATGTCCACCTTACCAAAACCAATCTACAGATTCAATGCAATTCCAATCAAAATTCGACCACAATTCTTTACAGACCTTGAAAGATTAATTTTCAACTTCATATGGTATAATAATTTTAAAAATCCAGAATAGCAAAACAATCCTGTACAATAACAGAACTTCTAGGGCTGTCACCATCCCTGTTTTCAAATTTTACTACAGAGCAATAGTAATAAAATCCACATGGTATTATCATAAAAACAAACAGACTGATCAATGGAATCAAATTGAAGACCCAGAAATAAACACACACACCTACAAACACTTGATTTTTAACAAAGAAGCCAAAACCATACAATGGAAAAAAGAAAGCATTTTCAACAAATAGTACTGGCCTAACTGGATGGCTGCATGTAGAAGAATATGAACAAATCCATATTTATCACTCTGCACAAAACTCAAGTTATGTGGTTCAAAGACCTCAACATAAAAGTGGATACACTGGGGATCCAAGATGGCGGCGGCCCGTGCATACGCATTTTGATCTTGGGGAAAACAACCACAAAGCCACAAAGGCTGTGCAAAAATTCTGAGTGACTGGAACCACCTAAGTTTCACCCAGCTACCCAGGGACCATTAAAAGTCCCTGGACAGGACTCTCCCTCCTACTTGTGGACACGCACTGAAGCCTCTGAATCCAGGAATCTGGAACCAGGAACCCTGACCAGGAGAGATGCAGATAAGATCCACTCTAACACCCAGCGGGCAGATTCGGACCCCACAGAGGGTTACTGACCATCCTACTGGACCCCCAGATGCCACGCAGGTGTTCCGGCTATTTAGTGACAGGTTTCAGACCTATGGGAGTGCCACACACTCTTAGCAGTGTGTGGCTGGCATGCAGCAGCTGGGCGAGCGAGGTTCCAGAGGGCATCAGCCAAGTAGCCAGCAGGTCCACAGCTGCATTTGGAAAGCTCAGACATATCTGTGTGACCCCAGAGGGGTGATAGACAGGCCCCCCTATTGGATTTACATTCATTGGTAAAAAACTCCTGCAGCTCAATTGAGCGGCAGGACACCCTTCTGGCTGCAGGTTACATTTCACTGCGGTTTACGGGAACTTGGATGACAGTGGCCCCATTTGCTAATATCCAAAGCCAGCTCCATACACACATAGGCGGGCCTGTAAGAGCGGCAGAAAAGGCTACAGGGGATGAAGGGGGATTTACCCGCCACAGGGTCCAACACAGGGCAAACTGTGAGGCCTTTATTATTATTATCAGACTTTTTTGCTAGTACGGGCCCTTTGGGCAGGGAGCTTAAGTACATATAGTTCCACCCCTTGGATCAGTGAGTCGACCTGGGAGGCGGTGCTGAGGGACTCACCTTACAGGGGTGGAGTCAGGCTCTCTGAGGACTCCAATTGACCTTGAAAATGGCAAAGTCTACAGAAACTGTGCCTGGACACACAGGACCATACCACCAGAGCCACTGCAGGCTGAACACTCAATCTGTCTTGGGAGCAGTGAAACAATCCTGGGCCATTCCTCATTACCTTGGAATAGGCTGTACCAGTTCACAGTGCACAATTCGACTGCTACACCAAATCACCCCCTTTGGATCCAAGCCCAGAAGACAACAGGAGAAGACAGCTAAGAACATCCAAATTGCCAAAGGTCCGAGGAAAAACAGAAATCAGATGACATGACTCCAACAAAACACAACTATGCTATTTCATCAAATTCTGACCACCTCACCACAGCTGAAACACATGAAAATGAGGACAATTCTACATTGTGGAAAGTGATAGAGTCCCTTCAAGAAGAATTTAAATCTATGCAGATATTCAAAGAATCCACAATTTCACAATTGAAAGCAATGGATAATACCATAGAGAGCTCCAAGACAAGGTGGCTCAATTGAACAGGAAACACAACACTAGACAGTGAAAGATTTCCAGCAAAGAAGAGCAAATTGGAGCAGGAAATGTACAGAACGAATAAAGCCATTCAAGACATGAAAATGGAAATGGAAACAATAAAGAAAAAAACAGTCAGAGTTAAAAATGGAAATGGAGAATCAAGGGACAAGAACAGGAACTACAGATATGAGTATCAAAAATAGGATACAAGAAATGGAAGACAGGATCTCAGGCATGGAAGATTCGATGGAAGAAATCAGTACAACATCACAAGAAAATGAGAAAGCTAAAAAAATCTCTCACCCACAACATCCAAGAAATCAAGGACTCAATGAAAAGACGGAACCTAAGATTTATAGGCATAGAGGAAAAAGAAGACTCCCGACTCCAAGGTCCAGGAAATATCTTCAACAAAATCATAGAAGAAAACTTCCCAAACCTAAAGAAAGAGATGCCAGTAAAAATCCAAGAGGCTTACAGAACACCAAACAGATTAGATCAGAAAAGAAACTCCTCTCACCACATAATAATTGAAACTCCAAATGTACAGAACAAAGGAAGAACATTAAAAGTTGTAAGAGAAAAAGGCCAAGTCACATACAATGGCAGACCCATCAGAATCACACCTGACTTCTCAGAAACTTTAAAAGCTAGAAGAACCTGGACGGATGTCCTACAAGCCCTGAGAGAACATAGGGACCCAGCCAGACTACTATACCCAGCAAAACTCTCTATCAACATAGATGGAGAAAACAAGATATTCCATGATAAAATCAAATTTAAACAATATCTACCCACAAACCCAGCCCTACAGAAGATCCTACAAGAAAAATTCCAACCCAGAGAAGATAACTACACCCAAGAAAACAGAGGATATAGAAAACTCCACAGCAACTAAACCAAAAGAAGCACAGGACGACCAATTTAGCAAAATAATGGAAAATAACAACCCATGGTCACTAATATCCATCACATCAACGGACTCAACTCTCCAATACAAAGACAGAGACATACAGATTGGATTCGTAAACAAGAGCCATCTTTTTGGTGCATGCAAGAAACACATCTCACTATCAAACATAGACACTATCTCAGAATAAATGGCTGGGAAAAGGTTTTCCAAGAAAATGGACCCAGGAAGCAAGCTGGAGTAACCAGACTAATATCAAACAAAACAGACTTCCAACTGAAGTTCATTAAAAAAGAAAGAGAAGGGCATTACATACTCGTTAAAAGAAATATTCATCAAGAGGATATCTCAATAGTGAACATCTATGCCCCAAATACAAAGGCACCTACATTTGTAAAAGAAAGTCTTCTAAAACTTAAATCACACATTGATCCCCACACATTAGTAGTGGGAGACTTCAACATACCACAGCAATGTATAGATCATCAAGACAAAAACCAAACAGACAAATAATGAGTCTAACAGAGATCATGAACCAAATGGACCTAACAGATATCTACAGAATGTTTCACCCAAACACAAAAGAATACACCTTTTCTGCACCCCATGGAACCTTCTCCAAAATGGACCATATAGTCAGACACAAAGCAAGCCTCAACAGATACAGGAAAATTGAAATAACCCCTTGTATCCTATCAGACCACCATGGAATAAAGCTGGACTTCAGCAGCAAAAGAATCAACTGAACGCCTACACACACATGGAAATTGAACAACTCTTTCCTGGATGACTACTGGGTTCGAGAAGAAATAAAGAAAGAAATCAAAGACTTTTTAAAAGCCAATGATAATGAAGGCACAACATACCCAAACCTATGGAACACAATGAAAGCTGTGCTACTGGAAAAGTTCATAGCATTAAGTGCTTTCAAAAAGAAAATTGTGACAGCTCATATTAGCGAACTAACAGCTAAACTGGGTGAATTGGGAAGAAAAAGAAGCAAACACCCCCAAGAAAAGCACGAGGAAGGAACCCGTCAAACTTAGGGATGAAATAAAAAACTTAGAAACAAAAGGAACTATACAAAGAATAAATGAACCCAAGGTGGGGATCCAAGATGGCGGCTGCCTGCGCGGATGTATTTTGATTTCGGGGTTAACAGTCACAAGGTGGAAAGTGTTGCAGGACGCTGTACAAAGGGCGCGAGCCCTTCTAAATCTCACCCAGCTACCCAAGGACCATGGAAGATCCCTGGGCAGGACGCTCCTTCCCACTCTCAGACACGCAAGGAAGCCGCTGGACCCAGGAATTGGGATCACCCATCCCCCAACAGGAGAGGCTTCCGGTAAGTTCCAACCATTAGGATCAACCCAGAGACAGATTCAGAACCCAGGCAGAGGTAATCCCCACCCTGCTGGGCACTCCCAGATCTCACACAGGCAATCCAACTATCTGGCAAAAGGTTGCGACCCTTGGAAGTGAGCACAGCTCTGCTGAAAAGTGCTTTCAGACCAAAGATCGCAGTCTGTAATGAAACTGACCAGTTTACAAGCCTCAGGAGCAGCAAAGCTATTGGAGCTGAACTGCAGATTCACCTGCTACAGGAACCAACCATGGGAAAACTGCGAGATATGTGAAACTGTCATATGTCGGACTTTTGTTCTAGTACGGGCCCTTCTGGTGGGGAACCATATCTTACATGTACACAGCTCCGCCACCTGGATTAGTTAGGTCTTCACCTGGGAGGTGGGGCTGAATGACTCACCTTATAGGGGTGGAGTAAGGCAACGCTACTCCTACACCAAACCACCCCCGTTGGACCCAAGTCCAGAAGACAGCAAAAAAAATCCACATGGCCAGAGGCCCCAGACAAAAAAAAAAAAAAAAAAAAAAAAAACAAGGCGAAATGTCTCCAATAAAAGAAAGCAACGCTATTCCTTCCAGCCCAAACCACCTCACCACAACTGAAACACATGAAAACAGTGACAATTCTACATTATGGAAAGTGATAGAGTCCATTCAAGAAGAACTTAAAACTATGAAGGAATTCAAAGAAGCCACAATTCTACAAGTCAAAGCAACGAATAACATCATTAAAGAGCTCCAAGCCAAGGTGACTCAGCTTGAACAGGAAAAGGATAAAGCAATGAAAGATCTCTAGGCAAAAACAAGCAAACTGGAGAAGGAAGTGTATAAAATGAACAATACCTTTCAAGACATGAAAATAGAAATGGAAACAATAAAGAAAACACAGTCAGAGTTAAAAGAGGAAATGGAGAAACAAGAGAAGAGAACAGGAACTACGGATGTGAGTATGAAAAGTAGGATGCAAGAGATGGAAGACAGGATCTCAGGCATGGAAGATTCAATGGAAGAAATCAGTACAACATCCCAAGAAAACGAGAAAGCTCAAAAATCTCTCATCCACAACATCCAAGAAATCAAGGACTCAATGAAAAGACAGAAGCTAAAAAATATAGGCATAGTGAAAGAGGAGACTCCCGACTCCATGGTCCAGGAAATATCTTCAACAAAATCATAGAAGAAAACTTCCCAAACCTAAAGAAAGAGATGCCAGTAAAAAATCCAAGAGGCTTACAGAACACCAAGCAGATTAGATCAGAAAAGAAACTGTTCTCGCCACATAATAATAGAAACTCCAAACGTAGTGAAAAAAGAAAGGATATTAAAAGCTGTAAGAGAAAAAGGCCAAGTCACATACAATGGCAGACCCATCAGAATCACACCTGACTTCTCCTCAGAAACTTTAAAAGCTAGAAGGGCCTGGACAGATGTCCTACAAGCCCTGAGAGAACATAGGTGCCCAGCCAGACTACTATACCCAGCAAAATTCTCTATCAACATAGATGGAGAAAACAAGGTATTCCATGACAAAATCAAATTCAATCAATATCTCCTCACAAACCAGCCCTTCAGAAGATCCTAGAAGGAAAATTCCAACACAGAGAAGATAACTAAACCCAAGAAAACAGAGGAAAAAGAAACCTCCACAGCAATTAAAAAAAAGAAACAAAAGACAGCCAGCTATACCAAAATAATGGGAAATAACAAGCCCTGGTGACTAATATCCATCAACATCAATGGACTCAACTCGCCAATAAAAAGACACAGACTTACAGACTGGATACGTAAACAAGACCCATCTTTTTGCTGTATACAAGAAACACACCTCACTATTGAGGAGAAACACTATCTCAGAGGAAAGGGCTGGGAAAAAGTTTTCCCAGAAAATGGACCCAGGAAACAAGCTGGAGTAGCCACCCTAATATCAAACAAAATAGACTTCCAATTGAAGTTAATAAAAAAAGACAGAGAAGGGCATTACATACTCATTAAAGGAAATATCCACCAAGAGGACATCTCAATATTGAATATCTATGCTCCAAATAAAAAGGCACCTACATTTATAAAAGAAACGCTTCTAAAACTTAAATCGCACATCGATCCAAACACTTTAACAATGGGAGACTTCAACACCCCACTCACAACTATGGACAGATCATCAAGACAGAAGCCAAACAGAGAAATAATGAGTCTAACAGAGATCATGAACCAAATGGACCTAACAGATATCTACAGAACGTTTCACCCAAACACAAAGGAATACACTTTCTTCTCAGCACCTCACGGAACCTTCTCCAAAATCGACCATATAGTTGGACACAACTATATACAAGAAAATTGAAATAACCCCTTGTATCTTATCAGAACACCATGGAATAAAGCTCGACGTCAATAGCAAAAGAATCAACAGAAAGTCTACACTCACATGGAAATTGAACAACTCTTTACTAGAGGATCACCTGGACAGGGAAGAAATAAAGAAGGAAATCACACATTTCATCAAATCCAACGAAAATGAAGAAACAACATACCCAAACTTATGGGACATATGAAAGATGTGCTACGAAGAAAGTTCATAGCACTAAGTGCCTTCAAAAAGAAAATTGTGACAGCTCATATTAGCAAATTAACAGCTAAACTGGGTGAATTGGAAAAAAAAGAAGTGAACACTCCCAAGAGGAGCAGAAGGCAGGATATCATCAAACTTAGGGCTAAAATCAACAACATAGAAACAAAAAGAACTATACAAAGAAACAATGAAAGGAAGAGTTGGTTCTTCCAGAAAATCAACAAAATAGACAGACCTTAGCCAAATTAACTAAAAGACAGAGGGAGAAAACCCAAATCAACAAAATCAGAAATGAAAAGGGAGAAATAACAACAGACATTGAGGAAATCCAGAGAATATTTGGGTCCTACTTTAAAAATCTATACTCCATCAAATTTGAAAATTTAAGTGAAATGGAAAATTTTCTTGATAGATTCCACCTACTGAAGCTAAATCAAGATCAGATTAACAGTTTAAACAGCCCTAAATCCCCTAAGGAAATAGAAACAGTCATTAAAAATCTACCAACCAAAAAAAGCTCAGGGCCAGATGGCTTTACCATGGAATTCTACCGGATCTTCAAAGAGGAGCTAACACCAATACTTTTTAAACTCTTTCACAAAATAGAATCTGGAAGAACATTGCCAAACTCATTCTATGAGGCCACAGTCACCCTGATTCCTAAACCACACAAAGACCCAACAAAGAAAGAGAAATTCAGACCAATCTCTCTCATGAACATAGATGCAAAAATACTTAATAAAATACTAGCAAACCGAATTCAAGAACACATCAAAAGTATCATACCCCATGATCAAGTAGGCTTCCTCCCAGGAATGCAGAGATGGTTCAACATACGAAATTCTATCAAAGTCATTCAACACATAAACAAGATAAAAGACAAAAACCACATGATAATCTCGCTAGATGAAGAAAAAACATTTGACAAAATCCAACACCTCTTCATGCTAAAAGTTCTGGAGAGAGCGGGCATACAAAGACCGTACCTAGAAATAATAAAGGCAATATACAGCAGGCCAGTGGCCAATATCAAAATAAATGGAGAGAAAATTGAAGCATTTCCTCTGAACTCAGGGACAAGACAAGGATGTCGACTTTCCCCATATCTCTTCAATATAGTACCTGATGTTCTTGCTAGAGCAATAAGACAACTAAAGGAGATCAAAGGGATAAACATCGGAAACAAAGAAATCAAATTATCCCTATTTGCAGCTGATATGATAGTATACATAGGCAACCCCAAAAATTCCACCAGAGAACTCTTACAGCTGATAAACACCTTCAGCAAAGTGGTTGGTTACAAAATTAATTCAAAAAAATCAGAAGCCCTTCTCTATACAACAAACAAATGGGCTGAGAAAGAAATAAGGGAAACAACCCCCTTCACAATAGCCACAAATAACATAAAATACCTGGGGGTAACTCTAACCAAGCAAGTAAGGACCTGTACAACAAGAACTTCAATCTCCTGAAGAAAGACATGGAAGAGGCCTTTAGAAGATGGAAAGATCTCCCATGCTCATGGATAGGTAGGACCAACATAATAAAAATGGCCATTTTACCAAAAGCAATATATAGATTCAATGCAATTCCTATGAGAATACCAACAAAATTTTTTATAGACTTGGAAAGAGCTATTCTCACTTTCATATGGAACAACAAAAAGCCCAGAATAGGTAAATCAATCCTGTACAATAAAAAAAAAATCTGGAGGTATCACCATCCCAGATTTCAAGCTGTACTACAGAGCAATAGTTGTAAAAACAGCATGCTATTGGTATAGAAACAGACCAGTAGATGAATGGAATCAAATTGAAGATCCAGATAGACCCACACACTTATGGCCACCTAATTTTTGACAAAGAAGCCAAAACGGCACAATGGAAGGAGGACAGCATCTTCAACAAATGGTGCTGGTCCAACTGGATGTCCACTTGTAAAAGAATGAAATTAGACCCATACTTATCACCTTGTACAAACCTTAAGTCCAAGTGGATCAAAGACCTTAACATAAGGCCAGTCACAATAAATCTACTAGAAGAAAAAGTAGGGGAAACCCTCGAACTAATTGGCACAGGCGACAACTTCCTGAACAGAACACCAACAGCTCAGGACTTGAGATTAACAATCAATAAATGGGACCTCATGAAACTGAATAGCTTCTGAAAGGCAAAAGACACTGTCATTCGAACAAAACGGCAGCCTACAAACTGGGAGAAAATCTTCACCAACCCCACAATCTGACAGAGGGAAAATATACAAAATCCACAAAGAACTCAAGAAATTAAATGCCAAGAAACCAAATACTCCAATCAAAAAATGGGAGATGGAGCTAAATAGAGAATTTACAAAGGAGGAATTCCTAATGGCTGAGAGACACTTGAAGAAATGCTCAACATCCTTAATCATCAGAGAAATGCAACTCAAGGTGACTCTGAGATTCCATCTCACACCTGTCAGAATGGGTAAGATCAAAAGCTCAAATGACAGTACATGCTTGGGAGGGTGTGGAGAAAAGGGTACCCTCCTCCATTGCTGGTGGGGATGCAGGCTTGTGCAACCACTATGGAGGTCAGTCTGGCGATATCTTAGAAAACTTGGAATAGCTTTGCCTCAGGACCCAGCCATACCACTTCTGGGTATACACCCAAATGCCTCTTCACCGAATCATAAAGAAGTTTCCTCATCTATGTTTATAGCAGCCTTATTTGTAATAGCTAGAAACTGGAAACAGCCCAGATGTCCCTCACCCAAAGAATGGGTTAAAAAACTGTGGTACATCTACACAGTGGAATACTATTCAGCTATCAAGAACAATGAAATTATGCAATTTGCAGCCAAATGGATGGAACTAGAAAAGCTCATCCTGAGTGAGCTAATGCAGACTCAGAAGGACACATATGGCATCTATTCACTTATAGTAGGATTTTAGCTATATAGTAGAAGGTATCGATACTACAACTAACACACCAAAGGGAACTTGGATATAGACTTTTTATTTTTAATTTCTATTTTTTATTTATTTTTAAAAATTTTTTCTATTATTTAGTCATTTTTATCTATTGTTTGCTTATTGGTTTGTTTGTTTAGTAGTTCTCTCTCCTTGGCAATGAGACACTTTTCACTGACGGTACTGCATCGTAGACCTCCAAAAATGAGGAGCCTCTTGGCCCTCATACGACCTCTCAACTGAGATGAGGGACTGTTATATAAGGACACCCCACCCCAGAGAAATGGGATGGAAGGGTTAGGAGTTAAAGAAAAAAAATGAAATGTGATGTTTCGGCCTTTTACTACTAAGTGTCATAAACTGTTTAGGATAATTAAGAAATGAAAACTAATGGTTATGAAAGCCGGTCATTCTGTTAGGTACTATGACAGCCTATTATAGTTACTATCTAAGCTAATCAGAAATAAACCTGCTACGAGACAAGCAACATCTGCTTACCCCAATATAAGAGATAGATAGGGCCTCTTGAAAAACCTCAAGAGATCTGCAGAATATGGCATTCAAAGATGTTTTCATAACTTTAGTTTTTTTATATCAAGACATATCAACTCCTGACAACACTCCCTATTCTCCTCCAAGTAGAAGATGAGCATCAAAGAATCTCCAGTGGCAGATGATTGAATTAGTCGCAAGCCTATCTCTTGGTAGGAAAAGCACCTTGCTCCAACTGTAGACAGAATGCTGTCCAAAAAGGACAAAACCGGGAAGCAGTTAAGCCGACAGTCTAGCTCTGCCAAGACAGGGTAGGTAAGTCCTTCATAACCCCAGCTCTACAGTCAATGTCTGTCAGAGAAACGGTGCCAAATGACTGAAGATTGATGCTGTAATGTATGGAGAGAAAATGGGAACAGTCCAGGCAGCCACTGGTATGTCATTTCTTAGTTTTGGAAGCTGCAGGCCCTGTACTTCCTATAAAATCAGATATATTTATCCCTCCCAGGTCTCTGAGATGGTTGAAGAACAGATAGCTAGAGTCTCATAATTAAATTTTGAGTTGTTTAGGAGTCAAGAGAGTGTTATACATCTAAGAAGATACTTTTAAAATTGTGTTGCAAGTTAGTATGAATGTTGAGTCAGATATAGAACTTTAAACTCATGGAGATGGTTAGATAGTAGAATGTTAAAGTCAAGTACCAAATACATATGGACTGTACATTGGGAAAGTATGCTAAGCCATATAACCCTCATAACTGTGGCCTAATTACCCCTGTTGTTTTGTATTGTATTTATTATTATAAGATAAGGAACCATTTGTTGGACTGAAAGGGGAAACTGTAGGGAGAAATAAGATACACCTTAAACTTAAAAGAAAAAAAAGGGAAGAGGATGGGGGGTTGAGGGTGGGAGGGGGAATTGGGAGGGGACCGCGATTGAAATATAACTTGAAGAAATAAAAAATAAAGGAAAAAAATGAACCCAAGAGTTGGTTCTTCAAGAAAATCAACAATATAGACAGACCTTTAGCCAAATTAACTAAAAGGCAGAGGGGAAAAACCCAAATCAACAAAATCAGAAATGAAAAGGGAGAAATAATAACAGACATTGAGGAAATCCAGAGAATATTTGGGTCCTACTTTAAAAATCTATACCCCACCAAAATTGAAAACTTAAGCGAAATGGACAATTATCTTGATAGATTCCACCTACTGAAGCTAAATCAAGATCAGATTAACAGATTAAACAGCCCTATAATGCCTAAGGAAATAGAAACAGTCATTAAAAATCTCCCAACCAAAAAAAGCCCAGGGCCAGATGGTTTTAGCACGGAATTCTATCAGACCTTCAAAGAGGTGATAACCAATTCTCTTCAAACTCTTCCACGAAATAGAATCAGAAAGAACTCTGCCAAACTCATTCTATGAGGCCACAATCACCCTGATTCCTAAACCACACAAAGACCCAACAAAGAAAGAGATCTTCAGACAAATCTCCCTCATGAACATAGATGTAAAAATACTTAATAAATACTAGCAAACCAAATTCAAGACACATCAAAAGTATCATACACCATGATCAAGTAGGCTTCATCCCAGGAATGCAGGGGTGGTTCAACATATAAAAGTCTATCAACATAATTAACCATATCAACAAGATGAAAAAAAAAACACATGATAACCTTGCTAGATGGGGGAAAAGCATTTGACAAAATCCAACACTCCATCATGCTAAAGGTTCTGGAGAGAACGGGCATACAAGGACCATACCTAGAAGTAATAAAGGCAATATACAGCAAGCCAGTGGCCAACATCAAATTGAACGGAGAGAAACTTGAAGCTTTTCCTCTAAACTCATGGACAAGACCTGGATGCCCACTTTCACCATATCTCTTCAATATAGTACTTGAAGCTCTTGCTAAAGCAATAAGACAACTAAAGGAGATCCAGGGGATACAAATTGGAAACCAAGAAGTGAAATTATCCCTATTTGCATACGATATGATAGTATACATAAGTGACTCCAAAAATTCCACCAGAGAATTCTTACAGCTGATAAACACCTCCAGCAAGGTGGCCGGATACAAAATTAATTCAAAAAAATCAGAAGCCCTTCTTTACACAACAAATAAATGGGCAGAGAAACCAATGGGAAACAACCCCCTTCACAATAGCCACAAACAATATAAATTCCGGTAAGTCTAACCAAGCAAGTAAAGGACCTGTACAACAAGAACTTCAAGCCCTTGAAGAAAGAAATTGAAGAGGCCATTAAAAGATAGAAAGATATCCCATGCTCATGGATATGTAGGATCAACATAATAAAAATGGCCATCTTACGAAAAGCAATATATAGGTTCAATGCAATTCCTACCAAAATACCAACACAATTCTTTATAGACTTGGAAGGAGCTATTCTCAATTTCATATGGAACAAGAAAAAAACCAGAATAGCTAAAGCAAGCCAGTACAATAAAAAAAAATCTGGAGGTATCACCATCCCAGATTTCAAGCTGTACTACAGAGCAATAGTAGTAAAAATTTAAAAAAGCATGGTATTAGTATAGAAACAAATTAGTAGATCAATGGAATCGAATTGAAGACACAGAAATGGACCCACACACCTATGGACACCTAATTTTTGACAAAGAAGCCAAAACCGCACAATGGAAAAAGGACAGCATCTTCAAAAAATGGTGCTGATCCAACTGGATGTCCACTTGTAAAAGAATGAAATTAGAACCATACTTATCACCTTGCACAAAAATGAAGTCCAAGTGGATCAAAGACCTTAACATAAGGCCGTTCACACTAAATCTACTAGAAGTAAAAGTGGGACAAAACCTCGAATTTATTGGCACAGGTGACAACTTCCTGAAGAGAATACCAAAAGCTCAGGACCCAAGACCAACAATCAATAAATGGGACCTCATGAAACTGAAAGCTTCTGTAAGGCAAAAGACACTGTCATTCGAACAAAACGGCAGCCTACAGACTGGGAAAAAAAATCTTCACCAACTCCACATCTGTCAGATATCCAAAATCTACAAAGTACTCAAGAAATTAAATGCCAAGAAACCAAATAATCTAATCAAAAAATGGGGGACGGAGCTAAATAGAGAATTCACAAAGGAGGAATCCCTAATGGCCGAAAGACACTTGAAGAAATGTTGAACATCCTTAATCATCAGAGAAATGCAACTCAAGACGACTCTGAGATTCCATCTCACACCTGTCAGAATGGCTAAGATCAAAAGCTCAAATGACAGCACATGCTTGCGAGAGTGTGGAGAAAGCTCAACCCTCCTCCATTGCTGGTGGGAGTGCACGCTTGTGCAACCACTATTGAGGTCAGTCTTAGAAAACTTGGAAAAGCCTTGCCAAGGACGCTTGTGCAACCACTATTGAGGTCAATCTTAGAAAACTTGGAAAAGCCTTGCCAAGGACCCAGCCATACCACTTCTGGGTATACACCCAAATGACTCCTCAAGGAATCATAAGGAAGTTTCCTCATCTATGTTCATAGCAGCCTTATTTGTAATAGCTAAAAACTGGAAACAAACCCAGATGTCCCTCAACTAAAGAATGGATTAAAAAACTGCGGTACATCTACACAATGGAATACTAACTACTCAGCTATCAGGAACAATGAAATTATGCAATTTGCATCAAATGGATGGAACTAGAGAAGCTCATCCTGAGTGAGCTAACCCAAACTCAGAAGGATGCACATGGCATCTATTCACTTATAGTCGGATTTTAGCTATATAGTACAGGATATCTGTAATACAAAGAACGCACCAAAAGAGAACATGGATATATACTTTTTATTTTTTATATTTATTTTTTGTTTGTTTGTTTGTCTGTTTGTTTTTTAGTTTTTTCTCCCTTGCAATGAGATACTTTTCACTGGTGGTACTGCCTTGTAGGCCCCCAGTGTATAAGGAGACTCTTGGACCTCATATGACTTCTGAACTGGGGAGAGGGACTGTTATGTAGGGACACTCCACTCCAAAGGAGTGGGATGGAAGGGTTAGGGGGTAGAGGGTGGACAGGCGAGGCTGGGAAGGGGGGAAAAAGGACAATATGTTTCAGATGTAACCTGAAACAACAAATAAATAAATTTATTTATTAAAAAAAGAAAGAAATGTGCCCGAACAAAATAAACTTTAAAAAATTCAAAAAATTAAGGTTATATTGGGCCACATTGGTATTGATCTTTCTATATTGATACAAAATTAAGGTTAACGCATTTTAAAGGTATTGTACCTAGTACTGCTTAAAAATGTAATGTGAAGTTTCGGCCTTTTGCAACCAACTGTCATAAACTGTTTAGGATAATTAAGAAATGCAAACTAATAGTCATGCAAGCTTGTCATTTTGTTAGGTGCTATAACAGTCTATCACAGTTATTTTTTAAGCTAACCAGAAATCAAGTTGCTAAGAGACAAGCAACATTTACTTATCTAAATATAAGACATAGATAGGGCATCTTCAAAACCTCAAGAGATCTGCAGAATATGGCATTCCAAGATGTTTTCTTAACTTACGATTTTTGATATCGAGACATGTCAGCTCCTGACAGCACACCCTATTCTACTCCAAGTAGAAGATGAGCATCAAAGAATCTCCAGTGGGAGATGATTGAATTAGTGGCAAGCCTATCTCTTGGCAAGAAAAACCCCTTGCTTCAACTGTAGACAGACTGTTGTCCAAAAAGTACAAAACTTGGAAGCAGGTAAGTCGACAGCCTAGCTCTGCCAAAACAGGGTAGGTAAGTCCTTCATAATTCCTGCTCCACAATCAATGTCTGTCAGAGAAATGGGGCCAAATGCCTGAATATTGATACTGTAATGTATGAAGAGAAAATGTCTAGATAGCCACTGGTATGTCATTTCTTAGTTTTGGAAGCTGCGGACCCTGCACTTCCTATATATTCAGATATATTTATCCCTCTCAGGTCTCTGAGGTGGTTGAAAACTAGATAGCTAGAGTCTCATAGTTAAATTTTGAGTTGTTTAGGAATCAAGAGGGTGTTCTACATCTAAGGAGATGTTTTTTTTAATTGTGATACAAGTTTGTATGAAAGCTGAGTTTGATATAGAACCTTAAACTCATGGAGATGGTTAGATAGTAAAATGTTAAATTCAGGTGCCAAATACATATGGACTGGACATTGGGAATGTATGGTAAGCCATATAACTCTCATAATTGTGGCCTATTTATTTCTGTTGTTTGGTATTGTATTTATTGTTATAAGAGAAAGAACCATTTGTTGGACTGAAATGCGGAGCTGTTGGGGAGAAAAAGATATACCTTAAACTTAAAAAAAAAGGGAAGAGGATGGGGGTTGAAGGGGAAGAGGGTAAGAGGGTGGTACTGGAGGGGGTAGTAGGGAGGGGATTGTGATTGAGATGTAACTTGAAGAAATAAAAATAAATTATAATAAAAAAACTGGATACACTAAATCTAATGGATACACTAGAGAAAGTGGGGGAAAGCCTTGTACTCATTGGTGCAGGAGTCAACTTCCTGAACAGAACACCAACAGCTCAAGCACTAACAATTAATAAATGGAACCTCATGAACCTAAAAGCTTCTATAAAGCAAAAAACACGGTCAATAGGGCAAAATGGCAGCCTACAAACTGGAAAAAGTTCTTCATCAACCCTACATGTGACAGAGGGCTAATATCCAAAATATATAAAGAGCTCAAGAAATTAAACAACAAACCAAATAATCCAATTGAAAAATTCCAAGATGGTGTCAGCTGGCATGGGCACATTTTGAATGCGGCAAAAACAGCTGTAACACCACAGAGTTTATAATATGCTGAGCAATAACCTGAGAGGGTTAGTGCTTCTCAGAGGCACAAGTCCCCTAGGTTTCACCTGGTGAGCCCAGGAACTAACAAAAGTCCCTCGGTGAGGCTCTCAGACACTCAGAAAAACAGATGGACCAGCCAGGGAAGCCGGAGAAGCCTCAGAAGCAGATCTTCACAATGAGTCATAGGAACAGGTGTACTCTCAGCGGAACCATTATGGCAGTGACCCAAAGCACATTCTGAGCTACAGGAGAAGCCTGACCATTGTGGTGTATTTCCAGCAGAGCAGTGGTCAGGGAGGCAAAAGCATATTTGGGCTTACTCAGAAAGGTGTTAGACATACAGGCCTCTCTATTGGATTTACAATCCCTCTGAAGAACAATGTGGCTTTATAAAGCAGTGGGATAAACTTCCTGTAGTGGGCTGTGCCTCCAGTGCCAGTACAGTGTCCTGCAGGTGTCATTACTGAGGAACCTTGATGGGTAGCTCCAATCACCAGATAGAGGTACCTCTTGGTTTCCTGAGCACCAAGTTTCCACACAGCTGCTGCAGCACCCAAAAGAAGACCAGCAGAGCCAGAGGAATGGTAAGATCAGAGTGGGCTGAAAGGTGGGTAGTCCAGTTAAAAGGCTGTGCATACCTCCAATGAGTCGAAGCACTGTGGACAGATTGTGGTGTTCACATTGGATCCCTCAGCCAGCTCACCTGGCTCCCTCTCAGCAGGATACCAGATCTTCGGCATCAGCAGTTCCACCCCTGGAGGAGCAAGTTCTTGACCTTTGTGCACTGCCTGAGTGACTCAGACTATAAGGGCTTAGCGCTTAGGGCCAAGAGGCATAGAGGTGCCCTGGGAACCACCTAGAAGGATCTGGCTGGGGGGAACATGACCACAGACCTAACCCTCATACCAGCCATATGAGCAGCAGGAGATCTGCAACTCTAGTTTACAATCCATGGTCCTCTAAGCCCCACTGACATCACTAGGAAGACCTGATAGAACACAAGAGTGTGCAGGTGGGAATAACACATTGCACCCAAACCCCGACCTGAGTTCCCAGTTGGGATACAGCTGGAAGGGGTGAACTTCAGGGGTCCCACTGAAATCCAGCCCCCAACACAAGACCCACCTAGTAGGTGTTGAGCTACAGAACATCAAGAATATAAGGCCTCTACACCAAAGTTCCATCCTTGATGCCAGGTCCAGAAGACACTAGGAACAATCAGCTAAGGACAACCAGATTGCTAAAGGTCAGCAAAAGAACAAATGTGACAAAAATCAGGGAAATATGACACCAACAAAATACAGTGATGCTGATATACCAAACCCTGACCATCCCACCACAGCTGAAATACATGAAAATCGTGACAAATTTACACTTGAGAAAATGATAGAGTCCATGGAAGAAGAAATTAAATCCCTGAAGAATTTAAAGAATCCTCAACTTTACAAATGAAAGCAATGGAGAATACCATTAGAAACCTCCAAGCCAACTCAACCAAATATGAATGGGAAAGAGATAAAGCTATAAAAGATTTGAAAGACTGGCAGATCTAAATTGGAGCAGGCAACATATAAAACATATAAAAATGTTTAAAACTTGAAATAGGAAGCAATAAATAAAACACAAGCAGAGACAATCCTAGAGGTGGAAACCCAAGGGAAGAGAAGAGGAAATACAGACATGAGTATCAAAAATAGGATTAAAGAGATGTGAGACAGAATCTCAGGTGTGGAAAATTAGATTCAAGATCCTTGTATATTGATACAAAATTAAGGGTAACGCTTCTTAAAGGTATTGTTTGTAGTAATACTTAAAAATGAAATGTCAAGTTTTGACCTCTCGCTACCAACTGACATAAACTGTTTAGGATAATTAAGAAACGGAAACTAATAGTCATGAAAACGTGTCATTTTGTTAGTTACTATGATAGTCTATCACAGTTATTTTCTAAGCTACTCAGAAATCAAGTCGCTAAGAGACAAGCAATATTTGCTTATCTAAATATAAGAGATAGATAAGGCATCTTCAAAAACCTCAAGAGATCTGCAGAATATGGCATTCAAAGATGTTTTCTTAACTTAAGATTTTTT
>CAJQZJ010034249.1:2579490-2620847 GCA_907164525.1 Lophiomys imhausi
TTTTTTTTTTTTTTTTGTCTGGGGCCTCTGGCCATGTGCAATTTTTTTTGCTGTCTTCTGGACTTGGGTCCAAAGGGGCACTGTGGTGTAGGATTCAAGTTGCCTTACTCCACCCCTATAAGGTGAAGCATTCAGTCTCGCCTCCCACCTGGAGACGTAATTAATTCAGGTGGCGGGGCTCTGTACAAGTAAGCTCTGGTTCCCTGCCGGAAGGACCGGTACTAGTACATAAGTCTGATATACGACAGTTTCAAATATCTCCCAGTTTGCCCGGGGTTGGTTCCTGTAGCGGGTAAATCTGCAGTTCAGCTCCAGTAGCCTTGCTGCTCCCGCAGCTTGGAAACTGGCCAGTGATGTCACAGACTGTGATCTGTGGTCTGAAGGCACTTTGCAGCGGATCTCTACTCACTTCCAAGGGTCACAACCTTTCACTAGATAATTGGATCATCTTTGTGAGACCTGGGAGTGCCCAGCAGGGTGGAGATTATCTCTGCTTGGTTTCTGAATCTGCGGCTGGGTATTAGGTTGGAACTTACCGGGGGTTCTCTCCTTTGGGGGGATTGGTTATCCCGATTCCCGGGTCCAGAGGCTTCCTAGCATGTCCGAGAGTTGGAAAGGGCGTCCTGCCCAGGGATCTTCCGTGGTCCCTGTGTAGCTGGGTGATATTTAGAAGGGTTCGTGCCCTTTGTACAGCATCCTGGAACACTTGCTGCCTTGTGACTGTTGACCCGGAAAACAAAATAAGTCCGTGCCGGCCGCTGCCATCTTGGATTCCCCCCGCATATCCATACTTCTAAGAAATTATTGTTCCAATTTGACATTTCACAAAATAATTCTGATGGGATAGTGAGAAAGACAGTGGGCAGATTTCAGTGACTTAAAATACATTATTCTGTAGTATGTTAAGGTCCATTAAAACCTTCCACACAAATGTACCCTTTTTGTGAGAATTTAAGTTAGAAATAGATGATTTCTTTTTGACAACCATGCACATCCTGAACTTTTTAATATCTAAGCTTAGTAAAACCAAAAACACATCTGGTCAAAACTTATTTCAAGCCACTTCTAAAATTTTACACATAGGCATGTTTCAAAAGCAATTTATCCCACATGTTTCTAATTAATTTGCACTTTTGTCATCAAACATTTGCTCAGCAAAACTCATTTACATATTGTTCAATGTGCCTTATGAGACTTGCTTTCATATGTGGCACCATGAAACACTCTAATTTTAAACAGAGAGAGAAAGAGAGAGAGAGAGTTAACTCTGAAGTCTTCTACCTGAAATTTACTAATTTGATTCATGTGGAGCCTACATTTGACAAAATACTTCCATATTCTCAACGACATTTTCGTTAACACTCTTCTTCCTCTGTACCCCCAGATATAACACTTATAGAACTAAATGACACATGGCATCATCATCTGTACAATGACTAACTCTACAGCTGCTTTGTGGACATTGTTGTCTTATGAATTCCAAAAGGTGTTGTGGACAGAAAGTGTCATTGATAAATAAGTGAAAAATGTTGAGTTAAAACTAAGCAGGTCTGGGCTGGAGAGATGGCTCAGCCATTAAAGGCTAGGCTCACAACCAAAACTAAGCAGGTTTCCTTACTGTAAAAACTTCTCAGTAATTTTATATAGATAATGGATTTTCAAGAAATCATTACAAGAACAGCATTTCTCAAACTTATTTGAGGATAGTACTCTTTTAACAAACCTTTTTTAGAATACTAATACCCTATTTTTTAAAAAAACTTGAAAATATTCTCTGTCAGAATTCACTCAACTACAATGATGCATTTATTACTCTCTACCTGACTCTGTCACTGAGTGTTACTACTTAATGTTTTCAAGCTCAAAGTCCAGACTTTTCAAATGTACATGTAAGAAAGGATAACTAGGAACCACTTCAACAAAGTAATCTGAGTTTTGACTAGTATAATAATGATAGATGGGCAACAATATTAAGAAGGCTAAATATAGGGGGATCTAAAATTGTGACAGCCCACATGGATGCACTTTGAATGTGGGAAAAACAGCTATAACACCATAGAGTTATAAGACGCTGAGCAATAATCTGAGTGGTGCAAACCCGCTGGGTTTCACCCAGTGACCCAGGGACCATTAAAAGACCCTGGGCAAGACTCTCCTCTCCTTTCTCGGACACTCAGAAAAACACACCAGCAAAAACCGGGGAAGCCACTGAGTCCGGGAATCATCACGAGGAAAGGGACAGGGTAAGAGTCACTCAAATACCTAACGAACAGCTCCGAAACACAGACAGGGTTACTCACCAGCCTCCTGGGCTTCTAGATTCTTCGCAGGCATTCTGACACTAAGGGGAAGATTAGCGGAGCTGTGGGAACTGGATATATTCTCAGCGGAACCATTGTGGCCCCAGGCCACAGCACGTTCTGAGCTGTGGGGGCAGCAGCAGGACCTGCAGGGGGGCAGCAGAACAACAGCGCAGTGGTGTTTTGACAAACGCAAGCAAATTTGGGCTTCCTCAGAAGGGTGTTGGATATACAGGCCCCTCTATTGGATTTACAGTCACTGAGAAGAACACTGCAGCTAGACAGAGCAGCAGGATACACTTCTGGCTGCGGGTTATGCTGTAACACCACTGCAGGGAACAGGGACTTGGAAGACAGTGGCTCCAATTGCCAGTATCCAAAGATTGCTCTAGACAGAAGTAGGAGCAGTGAGAAAAGAGCAGGCAAAAAGGCAGGCAGCTGGGTTGGAAGCCGGCTTGGATCTCCACAGGATCCAAGCCCTGGGAAACTTGTGGGGTTAATATCGGACTCCTTTGCTAGTACTGGCTTTTCCTGCAGGAAACCAGATCTTCAGCATATATAGGTCCAACCCTGGAGCAGTGAAGTCTTGGACTGGGTGCACTGCTGAGTGACCCAGACTAAAAGGCTTAGTACTTAGTGCTCAGAGGCACAGAGGTGCCCTGGGGAACATCTAGACAGGCAGAAGCTCATCTGGGCCAGCCCAACAGGGACAATAAAGACCTCAAAACAGGAAATATAGATGCTAAAGACCGGAATCACCAGATACTGAGCGCCTCCCACCAGGAAACTATACTCCCTCCCTGTCAGATCCTTTCAAGACTCCAGCTGGCAAACTCAACCCCCAAACATAGGACCTCCAGAGTCTACAGCATCTGTGCCTGGACACCCAGGGACATACCTACAGAGCCGCTACATGCTGAATACCAGATTGTAACACAGAGAGCTCTGACTCGGGAGCAGTGAAACAATCCCAGGTCATTGCTCATTGCCTGGGAGTGGGCTATACCAGCTTACAGTGCTTCTGGCTATTAGATGCACATTGATCCTGAGAACTCCCTGAGAGCAGCTTTGGAAGACCATGAACATGGTCCTACAAGTAAGCTGCAGGGGAGGTTCAGCCCCAGCCAATAGTCTGTAGCCTGCCAACCTGCACTGTCATCTATATGAAGACCAGTTGGATCCCAGGAACCTACAGGAACACATCCCACCACAACCCCTCACCTGAGTCCCCAATTGGGACAAAACAGGAAGAGGTGAGCTCTGGGAAACACACTGAGAACAAACCTCCACACAAGGCCCCATCCAGCTTGTGTAAAGCTATAGATAACCAAGGTATAGGACTTCTACACCAAAGAGTCCCTCTTGGCACCAAGCCCCAAAGGCATCAGGAACAAACAGCTAAGAACAACCAAATGGCTAAAGGTCAGCAAAAGAACAGATCCAACAAAAATCAGGGAACTATGACTCCAAAAAAATGCAGCTATGATAGTACAGCAAGCCCTGACCACCCACCGCAGTTAAAAGACATGAAAACGATGACAAATCTATATTCTGGAAAGTGATAGAGTCCGTTCAAGAAATTTAAATCTCTGAAGGAATTCAAAGATTCCACAATTGTACAAACAAAAGCAACTGAGAGTAGCATTAGAGATCTCCAAGCCAAAGTGGCCCAACGTGAACAGGAAAGAGACATGGCAACAAGCAAATTGGAGCAGGAAAGGTACAAAACAAGTAAAATCTTTCAAGTCATCAAACTGGAAGTGGAAGCAATAAAGAAAACACAGACAGAGATAAGCATGGAAATGGAGAATTAAGGTAAGAGAACAGGAACTACAGACATGAGTATCAAAAACAGGATACAAGAGATGGAAGACAGCATCTCAGGCATGGAAGATTCAATGGAAAAAAATAAGTACAACAACCAAAGAAAATGAGAAAGCTAAAAAAGTTCTAACCCATAACACCTAAGAAATCAAGTACACAATGAAAAGATGAAACCTAAGAATTATAGGCATAGAGGAAAGAGAAGACTCCCGAATCCAAGGTCCAGGAAACATCTTCAACAAAATCATAGAAGAAAACTTCCCAAACCTAAAGAGAGATGCCAATAAAATTCCAAGAGGCTTACAAAACACCAAACAGATTAGATCAGAAAAGAAACTCCTCTTGCCAAGTAATAATTAAAACTCTAAATGTACAGAACAAAAAAAGGATATTAAAAGCTGTAAGAGAAAAAGGTCAAGTAACATATAATGGCAGACCCATCAGAATTACACCTGACTTCTCCACAGAAATTTGAAAAGCCAGAAGGCCTGAGCAGATGTCCTACAAGCCCTAAAAGAATATATGTCCCCAGCTGGAGAAAACTAGGTATTCCATGACAAAAACATATTTAAACAGTATCTACCCACAAATCCAGCCCTACAGAAGATCCTAGAAGGAAAATTCCAACACAGAGACGATAACTACACCGAAGAAAACAGAGGAAACAAAATACTCCACTGCAGCTAAACCAAAAGAAACTACCTACACCAAAATAATAGGAAATAACAACCTTTGGCCATTAATATCCATCAACATCAATGGACTCAACTCCCCAATATAAAAAGACATAGGCTTACAGATTGAGTCCACAAACAAGACCCATCTTTGGCTGCATACAAGAAATGCATCTCACTAACAAAGATATATGCTACCTCAGAGTAAAGGGCTGGGAAAAGGTTCTCCAAGCAAATGGACCCAGGAAGCAAGCTGGAGTAGCCATCTTAATATCAAACAAAATAGACTTCCAACTGAAGTTAATCAAAAAAGATAGAGAAGGCCATTACATACTCATTAAAGGAAATATTCTTCAAGAGAACATTTCAATATTGAATATCTATGCCCCAAACACAAAGGCACCTACATTTGTAAAAAAATAAAAATTAAAAAAAAACCTCTTTTAATGCTGAAATCACACATCGATCCCCACACATTAGTAGTGGGAGACTTCAACACCCCACTTACAACAATGGATAGGTCATCAAGACAGAAACCAAATAGAGAAATAATGAGTCTAACAGAGGTCATGAACCAAATTAATCTAACAGATATCTACAGAACGTTTCACCCAAACACAAAAGAATACACCTTCTTCTCAGCACCCCATTGAACCTTCTCCAAAATGGACCATATAGTAGGACACAAAGCAAGCCTCAACAGATACAAGAAAATTGAAATAACCCCTTGTATCTTATCAGACCACCATGGAATAAAGCTGGACATCAACAGCAACAGAAACAACAGAAAGCCTACAAACACATGAGGAAAGCTCATAGCACTAAAACTAAGTGCTTTCAAAAAGAAAATTGTGACAGCTCATATTAGCAAATTAACAGCTAAACTGGATGAATTGGAAAAAAAGAAGAAGCAAACACTCACAAGAGGAGCATAAGGAAGGAAATCATCAAACTTTGGGCTGAAAACAACAACTTAGAAACAAAAAGAACAATACAAAGAATCAATGAAACCAACAGTTGATTCTTTGAGAAAATCAACAAAATAGACAAACCCTTAGTCAAACTAACTAAAAGGAAGAGGGGGGAAAAAAACCCACATCAATAAAATCAGAAATGAAAAGGGAGAAATTACAACAGATATTGAGGAAATCCAGAGAATCTTTAGATCCTACCTTAAAAACCTATACTCCACCAAATTTGGAAAGCTAAGTGAAATGGACAATTTTCTTGATAGATTCCAACTTCCTAAGCTAAATCAAGATCAAGTTAACAGATTAAACAGCCTTATAACCCCTAAGAAAATAAAAACGGTCATTAAAAATCTCACAACGAAAAAAAACCCCAGTACAAGATGGTTTCAGCACAGAATTCTCCCAGACTTTAAAAGAAGAGCTAATACCAATACTCTTCAAACTCTTCCACAAAATAGAATCAGAAAGAACACTGTCAAACTCATTCTATGAGGAAACAGTCACCCTGGTTTCTAAATTCCACAAAGACCCAACAAAGAAAGATAACTTCAGACAAATCTCCCTCATGAACATAGATGCAAAAATAGTTAATAAAATACTAGCAAACCGAATTCAAGAACACATCAAAAGTATCATACACCATGATCAAGTAGGCTTCATCCCAGGAATGCAGGGATGGTTCAACATACGAAAGTCTATCAACGTCATTCACCATATAAACAAGATGAAAGAAAAAAACCACATGATAATCTCGCTAGATGCAGAAAAAGCATTTGACAAAATCCAACACCCCTTTATGCTAAAAGTTCTGGAGAGAATGGGCATACAAGGACCGTACCTAGAAATAATAAAGGCAATATACAGCAGGCCAGTGGCCAACATCAAAATAAATGGAAAGGAACTTGAAGCATTTCCTCTGAACTCAGGGACAAGACAAGAATGTTCACTTTCACCATATCTCTTCAATATAGTACTTGAAGTTCTTGCTAGAGCAATAAGACAACTAAAGGACATCAAGGGGATAAACATTGGAAACGAAGAAGTCAAATTATTCCTACTTGCCTACTTGCAGACGATATGATACTGTACGTAAGCAACCCCAAAAATTCCACCACAGAAATCTTGCAGCTGATAAACACCTTCAGCAAAGTGGCTGGATACAAAATTAATTCAAAAAAATCAGAAGCCCTTCTTTATACAACAAACAAATGGGCTGAGAAATAAGGGAAACAACCCCATTCAAAATAGTCGCAAACAACATAAAATACCTGGGGGTAACTCTAACCAAGCAAGTAAAGGACCTGTACAACAAGAACTTCAAGCCCTTGAAGAAAGAAATGGAAGAGGCCTTTAGAAGATGGAAAGATCTCCCATGCTCATGGATAGGTAGGATCAACATAATAAAAATGGCCACCCTCCCAAGAGCAATATACAGATTCAATGCAATTCCTATCAAAATACCAACACAATTCTTTATAGACCTGGAAAAAGCTATTCTCTACTTCATATGGAACAACAAAAAACCCAGAATAGCTGAATCAATCCTGTACAATAAAAAAACATATGGAGGTATCACCATCCCAGATTTCAAGCTGTACTACAGAACAATAGTAATAAAAACAGCATGGTACTGGTATAAAAGCAGATCAGTGGAACAATGGAATCGAATTGAAGACCGAGAAATGAACCCACACACCTATGGTCACTTAATTTTTGACAAAGAAGCCAAAACCGCACAATGGAAAAAGGACAGCATCTTCAACAAATGGTGCTGGTCCAACTGAATGTCCACATGTAAAAGAATGAAGTTAGACCCATACTTATCACCTTGTACAAAACTTAAGTCCAAGTGGATCAAAGACCTTAACATAAGGCCAGACACACTCAGTCTACTGGAACAGAAATTGGGTAAACCCTCGAACTCATAGGCACAGGTAACAACTTCCTGAACAGAACATAAACAGCTCAGTATCTAAGACCAACAATCAAAAAATGGGACCTCATGAAACTGAAAATCTTCTGTAAGGCAAAAGACACTGACTTTGTAACAAAACGGCAGCCTACAGACTGGGAAAAGATCTTCACCAACCCCACATCTGACAGAGGGCTAATATCCATTATTTACAAAGAACTCAAGAAATTAAATGCCAAGAAACCAAATAATCCAATCAAAAAATGGGGAACAGATCTAAACAGAGAATTCACAAAGGCAGAATTCCTTGGCTGAGAGACACTTGAGGAAATGCTCAGCATCCTTAATCATCAGAGAAATGCAACTCAAGAGGACTCTGAGATTCCATCTCACACCTCTCAGAATGGCTAAGATCAAAAGCTCAAATGACAGCACATGCTGGTGAGGGTGTAGAGAAAGGGGTACCCTCCTCCATTGCTGGTGGGAGTGCAGGCTTGTGCAACTACTATGGAGGTCTGTCTTGCGATATCCTAGAAAAGTTGGAGTAGCTCTGCCTCGGGACCCAGCCATACCACTTCTGGGTATATATCCAAATGATTCCTCATCAAATCACAAGGAAGTTTCCTCATCTATGTTCATAGCAGCCTTATTTGTAATAGACAGAAACTGGAATCTACCCAGATGTCCCTCAACAGAAGAATGGACTAAAAACTGTGGTACATCTACACAATGGAATACTACTCAGCTATCAGAAACAACGAAATCTTGCAATTTGCAGCCAAATGGATAGAACTAGAGAAGCTCATCATGAGTGAGCTAACCCAGACCCAGAAGAAGGCACATGGCATCTATTCACTTATAGTCAGATTTTAGCCACATAGTACAGGATAACTATACTACAACGGATGAATCAAGGGAACATGAACAGACTCTTTTCCTGTCAGTGAGACACTTTGTCCTAGTGGTGCTGCCTTGTATGCCCCCAGTTTATGAGGAGGCCTTTGGCCCTCATATGACTGCTGAACTGGGGCATGGGACTGTTATGTAGAGATGCTCCACTCCAGAGGAGTGGAAAGAATAGTGGATAGAGTGTGGGAGGGCGAGACTGGGAGGGGTGGAAAGAGGACACTGCAATGGAGATGTTACCTGAAGTAATAAATAAATTAATTAATTAATTAATTAATATATAATTATTTTTTTAAAAAAAGGCTAAATCTTACTTTTAATCATTTTCAAAAGGAAATATTCTGGTGTAATTTGTCATCTACATTTTTATTCCAAGATGGTGCCATCCTTTGTGCATGGTATCTGAGTTGTGGGAGCTGAGATTAGACACTGTGTACTAAACATGAGAACTCTCAGCTGACGATGAAACTCAGACTACATCTCAATTTTCCCAACTAACACTGAAGCCGGTCACTATGCCAAAACAGCACACTCAGCCCCCAGGAACAATGAGCTAGAAATTCCGGAGCTCCAGCCTCTACACCAAGGACTTACCTGTCCTTCACCAGAGGAACATCCAGAACATGGGAGTGCACAGTTCAGTGAGAATCTCTTACCAGACTTCCCCAACATGGTGGCAACCAATGCATGTAATGTGAGTGACGGGAGCCAAATCCTGTCACAGAAGAGGAACTTCTCTGAGTGCAAACGCATCCTGAGTCATGGTTTCTCCCGCAAAAGCTGGGACAGATCACCCACATGAGCACCTGGGCTCCTGCAACAGCCATCCACCTGACCGCTGACTCTGGCCTCTTGCCTGGGTGGAGCTCCCAGCCTGAAAAACGAATGGTCCCAGACCATGGGTTCCAGTGCAGCTCAATAACTGCTGAATGATTCACCAAACCAGATATTGAACCCAAAACAACAGTGTCAGCAAGAAGAGAACCCACACTCCAGTGATACACAGATCCAGCTTCTGGCTCACAGCTCAACCTGCCTTTCTGAAGAGACCCTCCAGTTCTCACGGCCATACAGTCTCTATCACAGGGACGTACCCATCATCCAGAGGTAGGTGTCTGGCTCACAAAACCAACCAGCCTCTAAAACAGGGGTCTTCCCAGTACACCAAAGCCAGTGGGCACAAGAAACAGCCAAACAACACAAGGATCAAACAGATGGCTATAGGCCAGTATAAGAACATTGTCAAAAAAAAGAAAAAGGCAATATGGCATCTCTAGAACCTAACTATAATGCTGCAGAAAGCCCTAGAAATCCTAACACAAGTGAAACACAAAGAAAATTACCTTAATCCTACACTTATGAAAATAATAGAGGTTTTAAGAGAGGAAAACAAATCCCTCAGAGAACAACAAGAAAATACAGCAAAACAAGTGGTGGAAATAAATAAAGCCTTTACAGTAATGCAAGATATAGTTAAACAAGAGAGGAAAAGGAATAAAATTTTTCAAGACCTGAAAACGGAAGTTGAAGCAACTTTAAAAAAAAATTGAAGAGGACATCAGAAGATGGAAAGACCTCCCATTCTCATGGATAGGTAGGATTAACATAATAAAACATTCACCATCCTACCAAAAACAATATACAGATTCAATGCACTTCCTATCAAAATACCAACACAATTCTTTACAGACGTTGAAAGAACAATGCTCAATTTCAAATGAAAAACAAAAAACAGCAGAATAGCTAAATCAAACCTGTACAATAAAAGAACATCTGGAGGTATCTCCATCCCTGATTTCAAACTGTACTACAGAGCAATAGTAATGAAAATATTGGCATAGAAACAGACTAGTTGATGAAAGGAATCGAATCCAAGATCCAGAAATGAACCCACACACCTATGGTCACTTAATTTTTGACAAAGAAGCCAAAACTGAATAATGGAAAAAGGAAAGCATCTTCAACAAATGGGGCTGATCTAACTGGATGTCAACATGAAGAAGGATGCAAATAGACCCATGTTTATTACCCTGCACAAAACTTGAGTCCAAGAGGATCAAAGACCTCAATAAACCAGACTCATTTCATCTAATAGAAGAGAAAGTGGGGGAAAGTCTCAAATTCACTGACACACTGACAACTTCTTGAACAGAACACCAATAGTGCAGGCTCTAAGAACAACAATCAATAAATGGCACCTTATGAAACTGAAAAGCTTCTTTAAAGCAAAGGACACTGTCATTATAACAAAATGGCAGCCTACAGATTGGGGAAAGATCTTTACCAACCCCACATCCGACAGAGGGCTAATATCCAAAATATATAAAGAATGCAAGAAATTGAACACCAACAAACCAAATACTCCAATCAAAAAATGGGGCACTGAACTAAACCAAGAATCACAAAAGGAATCTCCAAAGGCCAACAGGAACTTGAAATGCTCAACATCATTGGTAATCAAGGAAATGTAACTCAAAACAATTCTGAGATTCCATTTCACACACGTCAGAATGACTAAGACAAAAAACTCAAGAGATAGCACATGCTGGTAAGGATGTAGAGAAAGAGGAACACTCCTTCATTGCTGGTTGGCATTCAAACTTGTACAACCACTTTGGAAATCAATCTGGCCTATATCTAAGAAAATTGTTTATAGTTCTACCTCAAGACTCAACCATACTGCTCCTGGGCATGTATCCAAAAGACTCTCCACCAAAACACAAGGAAATCACCTCAACAATGTTGATAGCACTTTTATTCATAATAACCAGAAACTGGAACCAACCCAGATGTCTTTAAACCAAAGAATGGATTTTTTTTAAAATGTGGTACATTGCACAATGGAATATTATTCAACTATTAGAAACAAGGAAATCATGCAATTTGTAACCAAATGGATGGATCTAGAGAAACCTCATCCTAATTGAGATAACTCAGACACAGAAAGAGACATAGGGTGTGTACTATCTTATAAGTGATTATTAACCATATAGTACAGGAAAACCATCCTACAACCCACAGAGCAAACAGACAGGAACCTATCATAACTATCCTACCAAAAGCTCTACCTAACAACAAGTCATGGACCATATTGCTTGTTAGTGGTACACCTTACCATAATGGGTAGCCATATCAAGCCCCAGTAAAAGAGGAAGCTCTAAGCCCTCACATGACTGAGGAATTGAGGGGGCTTGATATGTGGGTGCTCCCCTCATAAGAGAAGAAAAGGAGGGAGATGGGGAAGAGGGAGGGAGGGAGAGTGAAACTTGGAGGAGATGAGGGAGAGGACTTTGATCAAGATGTAACTTGAAAGAAATGTTTAAAAATTGTCATCTACTCAGTTTTGGAGGGTTAAAGTATAATATATGGCCATTTCTTGATTATTACTACAATGCAATATAATTCAGAAATTGCATCTACCACTGAACGTTTTTCAGAACCATCCCTATAAACATATGATGTATGCTGAGCAAACACAAAGTAATTTAAATAATATTAGTTTAATCAAGACATAATTTTCACATTGTTAAATATCATTAAGGGAAGTGGCCCCTACTGCTTCTGGCTGAGCCTTGAGAAGGGAAGATTTCATTGATATGTTTATATAACTGAAAGATAATTCCACTGTGTCCCCAAATCACATAATGCAATCCAAAGACCTTGGAAAATTAATTTAGAATTACCTAATGTTTAAACAATGCATGTCATCTCTTGTCTTCAATTATAAAGAAAATTGAGAACAGTCTCTGTTAAGAAATATACTGTTTAAAGTGGTAAATTACACTGAGGCATGGAGTATAATGCAATCTAAAATTAATAGATATTCTTAGCAAAAGACAAAGATGTAAGAAGTAACTCTTAATGATTATTAATATATATTAACAATTATTAATTGCTAATAATATGTAATTACTTATGTTTGGGAGTACAGAGTAAGAAGATTTTATGAAGATGTAGTTGAGAATATGAAAGTATTTTGTCAAATATAGGCTCCATAGTAATTTTCAAGTAGAAGATTTTAGATTAATTCTTTCTCTTTAAAATTAGTAATAAATTAATAATTAAATTAATAATTACTATTATTAATACTAAAATACCTGAAAACAATTTTTAAGAACTCTCACCTCCACTATGAACTTCTATAACAATTTTTCTATAATCAAAAAAAAAGAATAAAATACATGAAATAAGAGTTCAGAGCCTGGATGAAAGGCAATATAGGTCTGATTCCTGAAAGAAGGAAAATGAACTAGTTGAGTCTTGAATTGTCCCAGTTCATTACCTGAAAGCATTTGTTAGCTATCTATGAGGAATACAAATGATATGAGAGTCAAATGAGCTCGAGATAAGCAGTTGAAACCCCTATGGATTATGGGTAAGTATTATCAGAGAGGAAAGTGGTAGACAAAGACAAGAAGCTGGAGCACAGAAAGTTCTGAAGGTGTACAGGCATGTTCTTATCTTTAGCTGATATTTTTCTTTCATTGGAATTATTTATGTTTTTCAAAATAAATCCATTTATATTATTTCATATAACTGATGGATATTTGGGGGGTGCTGTTTAAAAGTTTCACAAAAATAAATATAATGCGTTTTGATGAAATTCATCCCTGACTCGCTTGCCTCTGTTATTACCCATATCCCTACTACAACTTTTTCCTCCAAACCTCATGAACTCTTTTTTCATTATTATTATTCTATCATACAATACACACTGACTGCAGTTTACCCTCACTCCACTCCTTTTAGCCCCACCAAACCTCCCATCTCTCCCAGATCCACTCCTTCTCCATTTCCCTTCTGAAAATGGCAGTCCTTCCAGGGATATCAACCAGAGTATAACAAGACTTAGGCACAAACCCTCATATCAAGGCTGTATGAGGCAACCAGTAGGAGGAAAAGGGTCCCAAGAGCGAGTGAAAGAGCCAGAGACAATCCCAGTCACACTCCCACTCTTGGGGTCCCACAAAAACTCCAAGGTAACAAACATAGCATATTTGAAGAAGATCTACTGCAGACTCATGCAGTCTCTGTGATTGCCACTTCAGTCCCTATGTGGCCCCATGAGCCCTACTTAGTAGATTATGTGGGCTATGCTCTCCTGGTGTCTTCCAACATTCTGGTTCCTACAATTCTTCCTCCACCTCTTCTCTGGGATTCCCTGAGCTCCAAGGGAAGAGATCCAATAGAGATCTATATTTTAGTTTCTCTTTCTGCCTAACGTTTGGCTGTGTCTCTGCATTGGCCCCCATCAGCTACCCAAAGAAGCTGTTCTGATGACTATTGGGCTATACACCAATCTATAGCAGAATATCTTTAAGAATGATTTTATTAATTTTTTAATTTTTATTATTTTTATTAGTAATGAAAACTTTATTTATTAACCACAGGTCTCTAAGCTATCCTGACTCTGGGTCCTAGACATCCAGGCAATATCAAGCATGGGTTCCCTCTCATGGCATGGGTCTCAAATTAGACCAGCCAGGCATTGGTTCCCGACTTGTACAAGTTCTGTATCTCCATTGCTAAAGCACATCTTGCAGTCAGGAGAGAGTTTATGTTGTTTTTGTGATGTTGGTGTCAGTCCCACCACTGGAAGTTATCTGGTTATGGAAGATGGATGATTCACTTTTTCTATCCTTCATTACTAGTTGTCCTTGCTAGGGTCACCCTCATAGAATCCTGAGTTTCTACTATACTAGATTTTTACATCACTCATAAAATTACCTCCAATTCCAGGTTTCTCTTCCTCAACCACCCCCCCACCTGATCCCTCCTATTCACATCACCACCCTCCAAATCCTGTTGGAGGAAGGTCTTATACATTGGTTCTCAGAGGCTGATTTCAGTGCTCAGAGATCTGGTTACAACCCTTTGTGAGGCATTCTCTAATTAGTTAATAATGGTCACTGATGGCAATTAACTGGGAAAAAAGAGTACAGGAAGATATGACTTCCTAGGAAGAAGAAAGGAACCCTGGGTTTTAAACAGAGGAAGTTCTCTTCCTGGCAGGATTCGGAAGCAGCAGCACATCTCGGTGTGAGCTCTGAAGGTATAGCACGACACATGATGGATTGAGAATATATAGTTGGGTTAAATTAGGATAGCTAATTGAGAGTTAGCTAAAGCCTAAACACTGAAACATTAAAAGGTTTTGGTGTATTTAATATTTGGAAAAAGGGTCGCCACAGGATTCAGGCCATCAGCTAAGGCAAGTCAGGCCAGTTGGTCTCCCACAAAACCCTGGTGGCTGTCCCTCCAGGCCTACAGAATTCCCACCACAAGTCTCCAGGTAAGGCAAGATTACTGGCCTCCCAGCAGGCTGTTGCTACCTATTTTGCTGACTTAATATAAGAGTTTATGGTCATTAATAAATATATTAGTTAAAAGAGTTTGTTTGCATTAAATAAACATTATAATTTCAAAAAAGAGTTTTGAAATTTGCAGGTGGTGAAGGCCACACTTGGTGCAGGGCTTTATCCCCAGGACAGGTCAGTCCACCAGGTAAAGCGAGTCATCGCTGTCAACCTCCCGCTAGGCCACCGGCTGCTCTGTGGGCCTACTATATCAGTTTATAGTTATTAATAAATATATTTGTTAACTAAGTTTCAGTTTCAGGTGGCACTCAACATAACGGCTTTCAAAACGGTAGAAGAAACTGCAGATTTTGAAGCTATGACACCAAGATGTTGACAAAATGGCAATGGTTGGAGCTGAGTTCTATCCTGTTCTACAATCAGACTGGATGGGTTTTTTTTTCCTTTCCTTTTTTTTATATTGGTTTATCATAAAGAAGAAACTTGCTACAGCCTCACAATTAAAAGTATGCAAATGCAGATTGAGGAACTAAAGAAGCAAAACCTGGCTATCCCAGAAAGCAAGCTGGAGTAGCCATCCTAATATCAGATAAAATAGACTTTAAACTGAAATTAATCAAAAAAGATAGGGAATGGCACTAAATACTTCTTAAAGTATTGATGACATCTCAATACTGAATATCTATGCCCCAAATACAAGGACACCCACATTTGTAAAAGAAACTCTTCTAGGGCTTAAGTCACACATCGATTCCCACACATTAATAGTGGGAGACTTCAACATCCCACTCACAACAATGGACAGGTCATCAAGATAGAAACCAAACAGAGAAATAGTGAGACTAAGAGAGGTCATGAACCAAATGAACTTAGCAGACATCTACAGAACATTTCACCCAAACACAAAAGAATACACCTTCCTTTTAGCACCTCATGGAACCTTCTCTATAATTGACCATATAGATAAACAAAAGCAAGCCTCAACAGATAAAAGAAAATTGAAATAACCCCTTGTATCTTATCAGACAACCATGGTTAAAGCTGGACTTCAACAACAACAGAAATAACAAAGAGCCTACACATTCATGGACATTGAACAACTCCCTATGCAATGACCAGTGGACAACAAGTAAAGAACAAATAAATAAAGAAGGAAATGGAAGACTTCCAAAATTGCAACAAAAACAAAGGCAGAACATACCCAAACCTATGGGACACAATGAAAGCAGTTCTGTGAGGAACGTTCATAGCACTAAGTGCCTTCACAAAGAAAATTGTGACAGCTCATATTAACAACATAACAGCAGGACTAGAAGAGCTAGAAAAAAAAAGATGTAAACACTCCCAAGAGGAGCAGAAGACAGGAAATCATCAAACTTAGGGCTGAAATCAACAACTTACAAACAAAACAAACAATATAGAAAATCAACAAAACCAAGAGTTGGTTCTTTTGTAAGACTGTAAAAAGTAATGAATACAAGGCCTTCTCCTCCTTCATGAGATGCTGACCTCAATTCTTCAGGAGACATTCCACAGAACTCGATCCTTGAAAATATCTAAACTTGCATAGCTGGCTGATTTGCTTTCACTCTCCTCTGATCCCTCATCTTCACTCCCCACTTGTGTCATCACCTAACTTAACATACTCTTTGTTCCTTAATCCCCACCTTTGGCTGTCACCTGGTGGGCTAAAAGTTCCTCCTTTGTGCACCCACCTTTTTTGTAGCCACTTGTGTGCTTAAAAGGGCCTGAAAACCATTTTGGTTCGTTCACTCCTCTATGGAGGTTGTTGAACCCCAGAGCATTGGCTTAAATAAACATCTTGTATATTACAATGAATCTGGGACTCTGGTGGTCTCTGGGCATCAGGATTTCCAGGAGCCCCCTCCCAGGTTCAACACTTTGAGAAAATCAAACCCTTTGCTGAACTAACTGAAAGGCAAGAAGAAAATACCCAAATGAACAAAATCAGAAATTGAAAGAGCAAAATAGCAACAGACATCGAAGAAATCCAGAGAATCTTAAGGTCTTACTTCAAAAATTTGTAATCAACAAAATTTGAAAACCTAACCAAAATGGAAAATTTTCTTGATAGATTCCACATATGAAAGTTAAATCAAGATAAGGTTAACAAATTAATCAGTCCTATAACCCCTAAAGAAATAGAAACAGTAATTACGAGTCTCCCAACCAAAAGAAGCCCAGGGCCAGCCAATTTCACTACAGAGAAGAGTTAATACCAATACTCTACAAATTCTTCTAAAACATAGAAATGAAGGAATACTGCTGAACTCATTCTATGAGGCCACAGTCACCATGATACCTAAACCACACAAAGACCAACAAAGAAAGAAAACTTCAGACCAATTTCCCTCATGACACAAAAACACTTAATAAAATACTTGCAAACCGAACATCAAAAGTATCACACACCATTATCAAGTAGGCTTCATTCCAGGAAACCAGGGGTAGTTCAACATACAAAAATCCATCAACATAATCCACCATATAAACAAGCTGAAAGAAAAAACCCACATGATCATCTCGCTAGATGCTGAAAAAGTATGTGACAAAAATCCAACACCCATTCATGCTAAAAGTCCTGGAGAGAGCTGGCATACAAGGACCATACCTAGAAATAATAGAGACGATGAATAGCAAGACAGTAACTAATATCAAATTAAATGGAGAGAAACATAAAGCATTTCCTCTAAAATCAGGGACAACATAAGAATATCCACTCTCCCCATATCTCTTCAACATAGTACTTAAACTTCTAGCTAGAGCAATAAGACAACTAAAGGAAATGAAGGGGATACAAATTGGACAGGAAGAAATCAAATTATCCCTATTCATAGATAATATGATACTATACATAAGTGACCCCAAAAATTCCACCAGAGAACTAATACAACTGATAAAAACCTTCAGCAAAGTGGCTGGATACAAAATCAATTGAAAAAAATCAAAAGCCCTTCTTTTTACAAAAAATAAATGGGCTGAGAAAGAAATTAGGGAAACAAGACCCTTCACAATAGACACAAACAATATAAAATACGTGGGATAACTAACCAAGCAAGTGAAAGACCTGTATGACAAGAACTTCAAGTCCTTGAAGAAAGAAATGAGGAAACTGTCATTTGAACAAAACAGCAACCTACAGACTGGGAAAAGATCTTTACCAATCCCACATCCAACAAGGGGCTAATATCCATAATTTATAAAGAACTCAAGAAACTAAACCCCAAGAAACCAAATAATCCAATCAAAAAATGGGGAACAGAGCTAAACCAAGAATTCACAAAGGAGGAATCTCTAATGGCCGAGAGACACTTGAAGAAATGCTAAACATCCTCAATGATCAGAGAAATGCAACTCAAGACAAACCTGAGATTTCATCTCACACCTGTCAGAATGGCTAAGATCAGTCCTTCTGTTCTCAGCTATTTAGATGTCCTGAGGAGTTTGTAGGCAGAAGCTGAACTTTCAGGCTTTACTGAAGTTCTGGCTGGGGCATTGTGTAGAGCTGAACGGTCTTAGCGATATTGAGTTGTTGTGGTTGTAGGCTTTTGATGGAGACAGCTCTTGAGGGAGTCTGTCAGGCTGAATCAACTGGGTCACTCGTCTTCTTTTGGTGTCTGATTCTGTTTTCTGCTGAGGTTTCCGTTGTCCAGTTGTCCCTGGGTTCCTTGAATGGATGCTTTGATTCTCCTGGAAAGATAAGAACAGAGCCCTGCCCTAATCCTCACTCAGGGACAATCACCCTCTTTTTTTGGGTGGGGGGGTGGGTAGGTAATATTTCTCCTGAAGCAAACATTTTTAACCATTTTTCCATTTTGGTTCGGGCCCCAAACAGGTTTACTAACACCCAAATCAGCAGGAAGTCATTTTAAGAGAGCGACGTCCCATACCCAGAGGGTGGGGAGGGTGTTTCTCCGCCCCCCCCCCTTTTTGGTTATTTGAAGGACAACTGAAAACTCTGTTATCTAGGGGAAGAGATTACAAGTTGTTAAATGGTCCTGTTTAATGGGTTTTGGAGGTTAGACCCAGGGTATTCCTTCTTTCCCTTTTCTGTATCCTTCTTTATCTCCTATGTAGGAATGCATGGACTTGAGAAAAATTGAGACATAGACATAGCACAGGAAGGACCAAGAAGAAGGGTCAGATTATTGAATATGCCCTTATACCTTTGTATATTGATACAAAATTAGTAGTATATTTGACTAAAGTGGTATTGACCATTGTTTATTGTGCAAAAATAAGATTGTATTGGACTACATCGGTATTGATATTTGTATATTGATACAAAATTAAGATTATAGTTGGCCACAATGGTATTGACCCTTGTATATGGACGTAATATTAAGATTGTATTGGGCCACATAGGCATTGATCTTTGTATATTGATACAGAATGGCTAAGATCAAAACTCAAATGACAGCACATGCTGACAAGGCTGTGGCAAAAGGGGAACACTCCTCCATTCCTGGTAGTTGTGCAAACTTGTACAACCACTATGGAAATCACTCTGGTGATGTTTTAGAAAACCTGGAATAGCTCTACCTCAAGACCCAGCCATACCACTTCTGGGTATATATCCAAAAGATTTCACCAGTACACAAGGACACCTCTTCATCTATGTTCATATCAGCTTTATTTGTAATAGATAGAAACTGGGGACAACCCAGATGTCCCTCAACCAAAGAATGAATAAATTAAAAAAAAACTGTGGTACATTTACACAATGTATAAATTACTCAGTTATCAGAAACAAGGAAATTGTGCATTTTGCAGGCAAATGGATGGAACTAGAAAAGCTCATCCTGAGTGAGCTAACCCAGACTCAGAAAGATGCACATGACATGTATTCACTTATAATTGGATTTTAGCTATGTAGTACAGGATAACTATCTTATAACCAACACACTAAAAGGAACAGGAACACAGACCTTGTTACCTGTTAGTGGGACACTGCCCTAATAGAGTTGTCATATAGACCCCCAGTGTAAGAGGAAGTTCTTAACACTCATATGACTATTGAACTGAGGGGGCTGATATATAGGGGCAATCCACTCTGCAGGAGTAGGATAGGTGGGAAAGGGAGAGAGGGTAGGAGGCTGGGACCAGGAGGGGTGAAGAGAGGGGACTGTGATGGAGATGTAACTTGAAGTAATAAATAAACAAAAAGAAAAAAGAAAAAAATGACAGTCAAGTCAATCAGGAGTTAACATGGTGTCCAATAGACATATTGGATTTAACACGATTTAAGGAGTCTATTGTTTCCTACGGAATGCATTCATCATTTGTTAAACAAATGTTAAAAAATTGGGCTATACAAAATAGAGTCATTCCCCAAAATTGGAAGGGATTGATGTCAGCTGTGCTAGAAGATAGTCAGTAATTACAATTGCTATCATGGGGAAGGCATAAAGCCACAAAATTAGAACAACAGTATATAACAAAGGGAATAAACGTTATAAAAGACCAACTGCTTTGTGTGGGACATTATGCTGACATATGGGAACAAATTCAATTTGAAGATGTGATAGAGCAATGTCATGCTACATCTCTGAGAGCTTTGGATATGGTTACTGAGGGTGGGAAAAGTTCTACTTCATTTACTAATATAATACAAGATCCTGAGGAAACCTTCTCAGACCTTTTAGGGAAATTGACTTCAGCTGTGGAGAGAGCTGTAGCAAACCCTGATGTCAGAGAAAAGCTGATGAATACGTTGGCATTTTAAAATGCAAATGATGAATGTCAAAGAACAATTACACCATTGAAATCTTGAGGAACTCCAATAGAGGAGAAGCAACTGATATTGGGTTTCAGAAGCATCAGACTAATATCACAGCACAAGTCATTGCTAGGAGTCTTAATTGGTGCTTTAAATTTGGAGAACTTGGTCATTTTCAAAGATATTAACTTGCTCATTTTCAAAGATATTATATAGCTGAAACCTCCAGAGCCCAACAGGTGACTTGATGCTACAGAACATGGTCATAGAAGGGATGGAGTGGTGTCTAGTAACAATGGAATGTCCATGCTTCCAGGATTTTATAGTCACTGTGGAAAAGGTGAACACTGGTCCAAGGATTATAGATCCAAAAGGGACATCAGGGATAACTTCTTGCAGGGAAATGAAGGAAGGGGCCTGTCTGTTCAAGGCCCCACATCAAAAAAACATGAACCATCTTCCCTTAGCCAGCTAGGGGGTAACAAGCAGTCAGGAAGAACAAAATTAACTATTGTAGATCTTTTGCATTCTACCGAAGGCAATGAAGCTTTAGATCTGCCCACAGGTGAGTCTATTACATTATCTCAAACAGATAAATATTATGTTACCCACTGGGGTTTATGATCCTTTACTATCAGAGATGGTAGGATTAATCTTGGGAAGAAGTGGATTAACTTCTCAAAGATTTATTGTGCACCCAGGTATTATAGATGGAGATTGCAAGGAAGATATTAAAATTTTGGTATCTGTAAGGAAAGAGATGAAAATGAATGCAGGGAATAGAATTGTTCAACTGATGTTGTTTCCTTACATCAAGGACAAGGCTGTTCCAATAGAAAAAACAGGAGCAGTTGGGAGTATTGGCAAACATGTGTTTTGAAAAATAATGAATGATAAGAGACAAAAATTAAAAATACAAATGAATGGTACTGAAATAGAAGGATTGTTTTGATACAGTAGCTGATGTCGGTATCCTCTCCCAGGAGTCTTGGAATCCAAAATGGCTGGTGAGCAAAGAAAGCCTCAGCAAGACAGAAAAAGGCCAAGGACTAAGCCCTGTGGCTCAGCTTTTGCCTAGAGGGGTTTGACCTGTGAACAGTGGCCTAAACAAAACTGTGGCTGGCTTTAAGGACTGAGGCAGAGAGGCAGAGTTGCTGATATGAAGGAAATAAGTTGGCTAACAGACAGTTGAGGTCTCCCAGAAAGAAGAAAGCCTCAAGCCTTATTTAAGGTGAGACTGCTATAGCCAAATTACCCCGACAAATCTACATCTGAGATATTCCAGAAAAAAAGACTGATAAGTGCATTAAAGTGTCTACCACAGAGACTGTGTTCCTGACGACTGAAGACCTTCCCCAGAGACTGTATCCTTCTAAAAGTTTAGGAAAATAGTTGTAATAATTATCAATAGGTTTAGTGGTTAGGTTAAAAGGGTAGTAAGAATTTATAGGGTTAATAGTTAAGAAACTGTTGGTATTTGTTATAAGTGAATAGTTATCAATAAATAAATACTTAATAATTTAAAAAGTTCAGTTATAATGCGGTACTCAAATTAATATTCCTGCGATCCCAGAAGCAACAAATGATGAAATGATGGATGCTCCTAGGGAAGGTATTGATATGGGTACTCAACAACAATCACAAGTTGTGTATAATCTCCAAACAGGCATTTATTTTGTAAATGCTTCTGGGGAAGGTATTGATATGAGTATTCAAGAACAATCATGAGCTGTGTCCAGTGTCCAAACACAGGACACCTCAGGCACTGAGTTTCTAAATTTATATTAGGGGACACTGATGAAATTCCTACAGTCCTCCCCTTGAAATGGCTATCAAATAAACCAGTGTGGCAAGAGCAGTGACCCATAACAAAGGAAAATTTGGATGCTCTTGAACAATTGGTAAAAGAACAGCTGGAGGCTTGTCATATATAAGAGTCTACCAGCCCATGGAATTCTCCTGTATTTGTGGTAAAAATAAATAAATAAATAAATCAGGGAAATGGAGAATGGTAACAGATTAAAGAGTTAAATTGGGGGATCCAAGTTGGCAGAGGCCCGCTCGAGCATTACATACTCATTAAAGGAAATATTCATCAAGAGAACATCTCAATATTGAACATCTATGCCCCAAATAAAAAGGCACCTACAGTTGTAAAAGAAACTCTTCTAAAGCTTAAATCACACATTGATCCCCACACATTAGTAGTAGGAGACTTAAACACCACATTCATAACAATGGACAGGTCATCAAGACAGAAACCAAACGGGGAAATAATGAGTCTAATGAAGGTCATGAATCAAATTAACCTAATAGATATCTACAGAATGTTTCACCCAAACACAAAAGAATACACCTTCTTCTCAGCACCACACGGAACATTCTTCAAAATCGACCATAAGGTCAGACACAAAGCAAACAACAGATACAAGAACATTAAAATAACCCCTTGTATCTTATCAGACCAACTTGGAATAAAGATGGACTTCAACAACAACAGAAACAACAGAAAGCTTACACACACATGGAAATTCAACAACTCTTTACTGGATGACTACTGGGTCAGAGAAGAAATAAAGAAGGGAATCAAAGACTTCTTAAAATCCAACAACAATGAAGGTACAACATACCCAAACCTATGGGACACAATGAAAGCTGTGCTATGAAGAAAGTTCATAGCACTAAGTGCCTTCAAAAAGAAAATTGTAACAGCTCATATTAGTGAATTAACAGCTAAACTGGGTGAATTGGAAAAAAAAAAAAAGAAGCAAGCACTCCCAAGAGGAGCAGCAGAAGGCAGGAGATCATCAAACTTAGGGCTGAAATCAACAACTTAGAAACAAAAAGAACTATACAAAGAATCAATGAAACCAAGAGTTGGTTCTTTGAGAAAATCAACAAAATAGACAGACCCTTAGCCAAATTAACTAAAAGGCAGAGGGAAAAAACCCAAATCAACAAAATTAGAAATGAAAAGGGAGAAATAACAACAGACACTGAGGAAATCCAGAGAATATTTGGGTCCTACTTTAAAAATCTATACTCCACCAAATTTGAAAACTTAAGTGAAATGGACAATTTTCTTGATAGATTCCACCTACCGAAGCTAAATCAAGATCAGGTTAACAGATTAAACAGCCCAATAACCCCTAAGGAAATAGAAACAGTCATTAAAAATCTCCCAACCAAAAAAATCCCAGGGCCAGATGGTTTTAGCACAGAATTCTACTGGACCTTCAAAGAGGAGCTAACACCAATACTCTTCAAACTCTCTCACCTTATTCAACAAAGAATAAGATCACAAAGGTACAGATCCATAGAGACCAATTGAAAATTCTTAACAATTTTCTAAAATTAATGGGAGATATTAACTAGCTGAGGCCTACCCTTGTATTTAGTAATTATTAGATAAGTAACTTGTTTCAAACATTACAAAGGGATACAAATCTAAACAGTTCAAGATGTCTAACTGCTGTAGCATAAAAGGAGTTAATGCTGGTAAAGCAAAGATTGAAAGATGCATATATAGATCAAATTGATCCTAAACTTGATTGTATTTTGATCATTTTACCATCAACTCATTCAAATGCAATGGGAAGATAGTATTATGGAATGGATTTTCTTACCACATAAACAAAGTAAAAATTTTAAAACATACACAGAAAAGATATGTGAATTAATTGCAAAATGTAGAATAATACTATGTCAATTATAAGGAATGGACCTGGCCATAATAGTAGTGCCTCTTACTAATGCTGAGATTATGCCATTATTGGTAATCAATGAAGACTGTCAAAGACCTTGCAGTAACTATTTGGAAGAAATTAATAACAAATTTCCTAAAAGCAAATGTATACTATTTATAAAAAGAACTAATTGGATTCTTCTTCATAATGTAAGACAACCCCAATTCGTGATGCACCAACATTCTGTACTGATGCTAACAAGATGGGAATGGCAGGTTATAAGACAGAAAAATCAGCAAGGTAATTAAAAGTCCATATACCTCAGTTCAAAAATCAGAATTGCATGCAATCCTTATGGTGTTATTACATTTTCCTGAGTCTCTTAGCATAATTACTGATTCTCCATATGCAGAAAGTGTTGCATATAGAAACTGCTGAATTTATTCCTGGTAATACAGAATTAACTTCTTTATTTGTATAATTGCAGCAGGTCATCAGAAGTAGAAATAATCCATTATATATTACACATATTTGGTCTCATACAGGTTTTCCAGGTCAATGGGCACAAGGAAATGTGGAGATTGACCAATTACTCATAGGAAATGTGTTGGAATCCCCAAAATTTCATGAGAAACATCATGTTAACAGTTCAGGTTTAAAGAAAAAATTCTCTATTACCTGACAACAAGCCAGAGAAATAATTTAAAAATTTCCTACATGTTCTCTCTATAATCAAACTCCATTACCTATTGGTAATAACACTAGAGGTACTAAAAAGCATGAAATTTGGCAAATGGTTGTGCTTTATTTTGCAGAATTTGGAAAACAAAGGTGTGTACATCATACCATTGATATATATTCAGGATTTCTATGGGAATATGCTTTAAGTTCTGAAAAACACCAACTATGTTATTATACATTTATTAGAAATAATGGCATTGATGGGTGTACCTGCACAAATAAAGACTGATAATTCTCCTGCATACATAATAAAATAAAGTAAATCTTTGTGTATTATAATATAAAGCATATTACTGGTATACCACACAATCCTACAGGACAAGCAATTGTAGAAAGAGCCAATTGTACCTTAAAAGAGATGCTTATTGGGGGCCAAGATGGTGGCGACCTACACTGACGCATTTTGAATGCGGGAAAAAAGAGCCATAAAAAACACAGAGTTATTGGGCACTGTGCAAAAACCGGAGGGGCTCCCAAGGGAATGTTAAAAGTCCCAGGGTAAGGCTCTCCCCCCATCTCTCGCAGACACGGAAGCCACTAAACCCGGGATTCGGGAACTCCCATTTGGAGAGGCGCCTGGTAAGATCGACCCCAACTCACAGCAGGCAGAATCAGAGGCCACCTGGTGATCGCCCATTAGCCTACTGGGCTCCCCACACCTCAGGAAGAACTTATAGCCACTTAAGAAACTTTGAGGGATAGTGGAAGTCTTAGCAAGGAAGAAACAGGGCGCTCGGCGGGTGGTCCGCAGCCGCTCGAGATGCGGAGGTTCCAAGAGAGCGGGAAGCCACCGGCGGGCAAAGTAATCAGGGTGGGAAGTAGGATCAGGGGGGCGGGAGGGGCCGAATCTCCGCCCACTTACGGCAGCGCAGCTGGGGAGGGAGCCCGGCGCAGGCGGGGCCAGGGATCCGCGCACCCACGGCTGAGCTGCTGGGGTGAGAGGCCCACTCAGGCGGCCAGAAGATGCGGGGATCGGTGCACCCACGGCCGAGCAGCTAGGGAGAGAGACCCGCGACTAGGCAGACAGGGAGGGAATCAGGCACAAGGGTCAGGCCTGTGGCGAGAAGCCTAGTGTGAAACCAGAAGTCAGGGGACCACAGCTGTGTTCTGGAAAATCCAGACATATTAGGTGTGGAGCCAGACCCTGTCAGCCTCCATGACGACAAACAAAGCCCACAGAATCTGTGCCTGGGCAAACAGGTCCATACCATTAGAACAATTACAGGCTGATAAATCAGAGTGCAACATAGAGAAGTCTGAATTGGGAGCAGTGAAACAATCCCGGTCCATTACTCACAACCTGGGAATAGGCTGCACCAGCTCACAGTGCTTCAGGCGATTAAAACCACAGTGACCCTGAAATCCCCCTGTAAGCAACGACAGATAGCCAAGTAATTCGTCCCCTGCACCAAAGCATCCCCTGTGGATCCAAGCACAGAAAACGACAAGAACAGACAGCTAAACACATCCAATGGCCAAAGGTCCAAGAAAAAATAGAAATCAAGGAAATATGTCTCCAACAAAGCAGAATTATCCTAGCTCATTCAATTCGGGTGATCTCAAACCAACAGAAACATATGAAAACGTTGACAATTCTGCACTATGGAAAGTGATAGAGTCCCTTCAAGAAGAACTTAAATCTATGAAGGTATTCAAAGAAGCCACAATTTTACAAGTCAAACCAACGAACAACACCATTAAAGAGCTCCAAGCCAAGGTGACAGAGCTTGAAAAGGAAAAGGACAAAGCAATGAAAGATTTTCATACAAAAAAAAGCAAGCTGGAGAAGGAAATGTACAAAACGAACAAAACCATACAAGACATGAAAATAGAAATAGAAACAGTAAATAAAACACAGTCAGAGTGAAAAGAGGAAGTGGAGAATCAAGGGATGAGAACAGGAACTATGGATGTGAGTATCAAAAATAGGATGCAAGAGATGGAAGACAGGATCTCAGGCATAGAAGATTCGATGGAAGAAATCAGTACAACATCCAAAGAAAATGAGAAGGCTAAAAAATCTCTCACCCACAACATCCAAGAAATCAAGGACTCAATGAAAAGACAGAACCTAAGAATTATAGGTATAGAGGAAAAAGAGGACTCCCGACTCCAAGGTCCAGGAAACATCTTCTACAAAATCATACAGGAAAACTTCACAAACCTGAAAAAAGAGATGCCAATAAAAATCCAAGAGGCTTACAGAACACCAAACACGTTAGATCAGAGAAGAAACTCCTCTCGCCACATAATAATTGAAACACCAAATGTACAGAACAAAGAAAGAATATTAAAAGCTGTAAGAGAAAAAGGTCAAGTCACATACAATGGCAGACCCATCAGAATTACACCTGACTTCTCAGAAACTTTAAAAGCTAGAAGGGCCTTGACAGATATCCTACAAGTCCTGAGAGATCATAGTTGCCCAGCCAGACTACTTTACCCAGCAAAACTCTCTATCAACATAGATGGAGAAAACAAGATATTCCATGACAAAATCAAATTTAAACAATATCTACCCACAAACCCAGCCCTACAGAAAATCCTAGAAGGAAAATCCCAACCCAGAGAAGAAAACTTCACCCAAGAAAACAAAGGGAATAGAAAACCCCTCAGCAACTAATCCAAAAGAGGCACAGGACCACCACCTATACCAAACTAATGGGAAATAACAACCCCAGGTCACTAATGTCCATCAACATCAATGGACTCAACTCCCCAATAAAAAGACACAGGTTTACAGAGTGGATCCACAAGCAAGACCCGTCCCTTTGCTGTATACAAGAGACACATCTAACTACGAAAGATAGACACTGCCTCAGAGTAAAGGGTTGGGAAAAGGTTTTCCAAGCAAATGGACCCAGGAAGCAAGCTGGAGTAGCAATCCTAATATCAAACAAAACAGACTTCCAACTGAAGTTAATGAAGAGAGACAAAGAAGGGCGCTATAGACACATTAAAGGGAATACTCATCAAGATTTTAGCTGTATCATACAGGATATCTGAACTACAACCAACACACCAAATGGAACATGGACATAAACTTTTTTTTTTATCTTTTTCTTTTTCCTTCTCCTTTTTTTCTTTTTTCTTTTTCCTTTTCCCTTCTCTTTTTCCTCTCTTTTTTGTTGATATTCTTTGTTTTTGTGGGTTTGTGTGTTTGTTGGTCTTTTTTTAGTATTCCCCCAGTAGCAAGGAGACACTTTTCACTGGCAGTACTGCCTCATAGGCCCCCGGTGAATGAAGAGGCTCTTGGCCCTCATATGACTCCCGATCTGTGGTGAGAGACTGTTAGGCAGGGACACTCCACCCCAGAGGAAAAAGACGGAAGGGTCAGGGGGTAGAGCATGGGAGGGTGGGGCTGGGAAGCGGGAAAAGAGGACAATATGATAAGGATGTAACCTGAAGCAACAAAGAAATAGATTTATTAACTAAAAAAAAAAAAAAAAGAGCAGGTGGCAGGGCTGAAACACTGTGAATGGAATAGAGGATACAGCAATTCGGCCTGGTTTTGCAGACCTCCAGGTGTCGAGAAGATGTGGAGCTAAGGTAAAATACAAGAGAATTGTGGTGTTGGCCCATGCCTTTGACTTCAGCGGAGATGGGGGAGCACCGTAGAGTTGGTGGTCTTATGTATCCTGGAGTCATACAGAGCGGGGTGGTGAGGGTGCATAATCTTGGTCGCACCATTCAAGAAGAGTACACCCTTGGTCCCAGCACACTGGAGACAGAAACAGGCAGATCTCGGAGCTCAGGGTCAGCCTGATGCAGGGCAAACTCTAAATAGAGAAAGACTTCGATCCAGGAGTGGTGGAACACATCTTTGATCCCTTCAGATGGGAACCACAGGTCTCTGACCCCAATAATTAGAGTTCAGAGACACACACATGGGATTTGGAAGGTTCTAGGTTTGGAGGCTACTTACAAAAGGCCTTCTCGATGCAGGGAGATTGTCCTTTGGGATCTCAAAATATAAACACTGTAGCTGGTTTAGCTCCAAGGTGACAGAATGATTTCTTCTTTAACCCGGATTGAAAGATAACGCTTTGTATGGTGTCGGAAGGCCAAATTTGCTTCAGGGGAAGTATTACCTAGCCCCCTCCCAAAAAAAAAGAGGGTAATTGTCCCAGGGTTGGGATTGGGGCAGGGCTCTGTTCTTATCTTTCCAGGAGAATCGAAGCATCCATTCAGGGAGCCCGGGGACGGCTGGACAGCGGAAACCTCAGCAGAGAGCAGAATCAGGCACCAAGGAGGACGAGTGACCCAGTTGATTCTGCCTGGCAGACTTCCTCAATAGCTGTCTCCATCGGGGGCCTGCAACCACAGCAATCCTATGTCTCTGGGACCACTCAGCTCTACACAATGCCCCAGCTGGAACCTCAGTAAAGCCTGCAAGATCAGCTTCTGCCTACAAACCCCTTAGGTCATCTAAACAGCTGAGAACAGAAGGACTGAACACAAAAGGATTGTACTAACATTTTTAACCATTTTTTCCATTTGGGTTCGGGCCCCAAACAGGTCTACTACGACCGAAATCAGCAGGAAGTCACTTTAAGAGAGTGACGTCCCATGCCCAGAGGGTGGGGAGGGTGTTTCTCCGCCCTTCTTTTTGGTTATTTGAAGGATAACTGAAAACTCTGATATTTAGGGGAAGAGATTACAAGCTGATAAACGGTCCTGTTTAATGGGTTTTGGAGGTTAGACCCAGGGACTTCCTACTTTTCCTTTTCTGTATCCTTCTTCCTCTCCTATGTAGGAGTGCATATGCTTGAGAGAAATGAGACACAGACATAGCACAGGAAGGTCCAAGAAGAAGGGGCAGATTATTGAATATGCCCTTATACCTTTGTATATTGATACAAAATTAGTAATATATTTGGCTAAAGTGGTATTGACCATTGTTTATTGTGCAAAAATAAGATTGTATTGGATTACATCGGTATTGATCTTTGTATATTGATACAAAATTAAGATTATAGTTGGCCACAATGGTATTGACCCTTGTATATGGACGTAATATTAAGATTGTATTGGGCCACATAGGCATTGATCTTTGTATATTGATACATAATTAAGAGTATGTTTAACCACAATTGAATAGATCTTTGTATATTGATACAAAATTAAAGGTAATGCTTCCTAATGGTATCATACCTAGAGATACTTAAAAATAAAATGTGAAGCTCTGGCCTCTTGATACCAACCATCTAAAACTGTTTAGGATAGTTAAGTAAAACAAACTCCTAGTCATGCAAACATGTCACTTTGTTAGCTACTATGACAGTCTATCACTGATATTCTCTAAACTACCCAGTAATCAAGTTCTTAAGAAACAAGCAACATTTACTTATCTAAATACAAGAGATGGCTAGGGCATCTTCAAAAACCCCAAGAGATCTGCAGAATATGGCATTCAAAGATGTGGTCTTAAATTAAGATTTTTTTTTTGATATCGTGACATATCAGCTCCTGACCGCACCCCCTATTCTACTCCAAGTAGAAGATAAGTATCGAAGAATCTCCAGTGTGAGATGGTTGAATTAGTGGCAATCCTATCTCTTGGCATGAAAAAACCCCTTGCTCCAACTGCAGACAGACTGCTGTCCAAAAAGGACAAAATTTGGTAGCAGGGAAGTTGACAGCCTAGCTCTGCCAAGACAGGGTAGGTAAGTCCTTCATAATCCCTGCTCTACAACAAATGTCTGTCAGAGAAACAGGACCCAAAGGCTGAAGACTGATGCAGGAATGTATGGAGAGAAAATGGGAACTGTCCAGGCAGTCACTGGTATGTCATTTCTTAGTTTTGGAAGCTGTAGGCCCTGCACTTCCTGTATAAGCAGATATATTTATCCCTCTCAGGTCTCTGAGGTGGTTGAAGAATAGACAGCTAGAGTTTCATAGTTAAATTTTTAGTTGTTTAGGAATCAAGAGTGTGTTACAGATCTAAGAAGATACTCTTAAAAGTGTGTTGCAAGTTAGTATGAATGTTGAGTCAGATATAGACCTTTAAACTCATGGAGATGGTTAAATAGTAGAATGTTAAAGTCAGGGGCCAAATATGTATAAACTGGACATTGGGAAGGTATACTGGGCCATTTAACTCTCATAAATGTGGCATATTTATATCTGTTGTTTTGTATAGTATTCACTGTTATAAGAGAAGGAACCATCTGTTGGACTGAAAGGGGAAACTTCTGGGGGGAAGATGGTGGAAGGGCGGGATAGGAAGGGGGAATAGGGAAGGGTTTGTGACTGAGATGTAACTTGAAGAAAAAAAATAAAGTATTTAAAAAAAAGAGATGCTTATTAAACAAAAGGGGGAATTAAAGAATCCCAGGGATAGATTGCACAATGCTTTACTAACATTGAATTTCATAAATATTGGTTAAAAAGTTACCACTGCAGTTGAGAGACACTGGGTTATAGAAAAAAACTGAGGAATGAAATTAACCAGTATACTATAAGAATATTTTGACTTTAGAGTAGAAACCTGCAATAGTTTTAAGATGGGGACTTGGTTATGCATTTGTGTCTAAAGGGAATTAAAAAATGTGGTTACCAACAAAATTTGTAAAGACTAGATCTGACCAGGGATAACCTCTTATTAGCTGAAACATGAGTGCCTTTGCATGGTAAGGTTATTTTATTAACTGTCTGGTGTTAATGATATTACAATCTTTTATCCAGCATGGATGGAGTTTGTACTTTAAATGGACTTACAAAGTTGATATATGCCTTTCACCTGCTCAAACTTACAGCAGAAATTTATTGTCAGAGCCAAAGATGAATGACAATAATGGAAAGACAAATAGGCCAAATGATTCAGCCTAACATACTGCTTCAATCACTGTTTTCTCAAAAATTTGTATGCAAATCAATTTTAAAAGGGATAGCTCAAAAATGATCCTTCTGAGCCTGGATAACAAAAGCTATAGCTAACTTTCCCAGGAGTTGGCCATTATCACAATTTTTAAAGAGTAGCCAAAAAAATATTTACACCTCCATTCCCAAGAGATGAGATGGAAGCTTTTTGTCGTGTAGTGTGTTATGTGTTGTGATTGTTTGTTGTCATCTAGAAGGAATGGATATATGATATGTGTTGTGAAATATAAAAATAAGGGTTGGATTCAGGGATTTTCTTCTTTCCCTCACTCTATTCTGTCTCCTTCTTTATCATTAGAAATTTAAGATTATTTTTCTATATTTATAAATATTGATATAAATTTAAAATTATTTTTTACATACACTTAAAGGTATTGTTTCAAATTTTCAAGATCTCCATTTATAAAAATCTCAATTGAAAGATAACATTTTTCTTGGGTAGGTTGGGGTAAGGTTTTGTTCAATTTTTCAAGATCTCCATTTGTAAAAATCTCAATTGAAAGATAGTATTTTTCTAGACAAGGTTAGGATAGGGTTCTGTTCTTATCTTTCCAGGAGAATAAAGCATCCAACTAAGGTGGCCAGAGATCACTGAACAACTGGAACTGATGAAGAAAAGGGAATCAGACACCAAAGAACAAAAGTAGCCCAGCTGATCTAGCCTCACAGATTGTTCCATCCAAGACTTCAGTAAAGCCCTGAACTTTCCTACTCAAAGTTCAGCCTCAGACTACAAACTGTTCAGGACACTCAAATTGCTGAGTACATAGAGACTGGACAACAAATGTTACTATTAACTTGCTTAAGCATTTTTTCCATTTTATTTGGGCCACCAAACAGGCTTCCTGTGTCCCAAATCAGCAGGAAGCATTTTGGGGGGTCAACATTTTTTTATTTTTTCAAGTTACATCTCAGTTGCAGTCCCCTCCCTGCCAGTCTTACCCTCCTATCTTCTTTTTTTTTTTAATTTTTAAGGTGCATCTTTACCCCCCCACCAACTCCCCCTTTTAGTCCAATAAATGCATTTTTCTTTTAACAGTAAATACATTAAAAACAATTAGACCACAATTATGAAAATTATAAGGTATAACATATATTCCCAATGTCCAGTCCATATGTATTTGGCAACTGATAATATTCTATTATCTATCTCCATAAGTTTAAAATTCTATACCTAACTCAGTTTCCATCTTAACCTGTATTACCAACTTAAAAGCATCTTCTTAGACCTAGAACATTTTTATTCCTAAGCAACTTAAAATTTAACTGTGAGACTATAACTATCTAGTCTTCAACCACATCAGAGGCCTGAGAAGGATAAATATATCTGAGAGCGATGCCCCATTCCTAAAAAGTAGAGTCGGTGATTACTTGATCATTTGATGGGTTGTAGATATTGTCGTTTAGGGGGATTGGTTACAAGTTGTTAAATGGTCTTATTAAGCAAGGTATAGGAGGTTAGACTTAGAGATTTCTTTCCTTTTCCTTTCGCTATCCTTCTTTCTCTCTTATGTAGGGTGGAAAGACTTGAAAAGGGTGAAGATTATACACATGATATAGGAATGATAAGAAAAAAGTGTAGATTATTGAATCTACTCCTATATAGATATTTGGTTACATTGGTACAAATCATTGTATATTGATACAAAATTAAGGTTATATTTTTTGTTAGGTATTGTACCTCTGTAATTCTTTAAAAGGCAATGTGAAGTTCTAATCCTTTTGATAGCAACTATCACAAACTGTTTAGGATAATTAAGAAATGCAAGTTGATAGTCATTCAAACTTGTGATTTTATTAGGTATTAGTTTAGTTAATCTCAGATGTTTTCTCTGTTAATCAGATATTAAGTTGCTAGAGACAAGCAACATTTGCTTATTCAAATATACAGATATGGATAGATGATCTTCAAAATCCTCAAGAGATCTGTAGAGTATGGCATTTAAAGATGTTTTTATTATTTTAAAAATTCTTTGATATGAGACAGTCAGCTCCCGACAGTTCCCATTGAACTTGGAAGGAGACAGTGAGCATCAAAAAATCTCCATCAGGAGATAATTCCTACTGGGAAGAAACACTGCTGCTCTCTCAAAATACTACTTACACTCCAAAGATGGACCAAAGTTTAGATGGAGGTAAATCGATGGCCTGATTCTGCAAAGACAGAATGGGAAAATATTATTTCCTGCTCCACAATTAAATCTGTGAAATATGCTTGACCAGAAGGCTGAAGATGATGCTCCAATGTTATAGACAGAAACTGGGGACTGTCCAGGCAGCCAGTTGTCTGTCATTTCATAGTTTTGGAAGCTACTGGTTCTGCACTTCCTGTTTATTCAGATATATTTATCCTTCTCGGGTGTCTGATGCGATTGAAGACTACATAGTTATATCTTACAGTAAGATTTTTAGGTTTTTTGTCGTTTAGGAAATAAAAGGATGTCTAAGATGATTTTAGGTTGATGATGCAAGTTAGGATGGAAGTTGAGTCAGGTATAGAACTTTAAACTCATCAAGATAAGATATATAATAGAAAATATTTCCTAGTTGAGTTGTCGAATACATATGGACTGCACATAGAGAATATATGTCATACCTTATAGTTTTTAAAATTGTTTTCTAATTATTTTTGTTGTATTATATTTATTGTTATTGTATTGTATTTATTGTTGAAAGGAGCCTTTTGTTAGGCTAAAAGGGGGAGATGTTGGAGGAAGGCCTTGTACATTGGTTCTCAGAGGCTGATTTCAGTGCTCAGAGATCTGGTTACTACCCTTTCTGAGGCACACTCTGATTGGTTAATAAAAGTTTCTGATAGCCAATTAGCTAGGCAGAAAGAGTATAGGAAGGCAGGACCTCCTGGGATGAAGAAACAACCCTGGATTTGACATAGAAGAAGCTCTCAACCTGCAAGGACTTGGGACCAGCAGGGCATCTGGGTGTGAGCTCTGTGAGCCCTGCAGGTACAGCAAGACACATGGCGAATTAAGAATAGTTCATTAGGTTAACTTAGATTAGCTAATTGAGAGTCAGCTAAAGCCTAAGAGCCAAAACATTAAAAGGTCTTGGTGTATTTAATTATTGGGAAAAAAGGCCATTGTGTGTTTCGGGCTGCTAGCTAAGACAATCCAGACCAGCCACAGCTCTCCCTCTAAGCCCTGGCAGCAGCCCTGCCAGGCCACCACCAGCTGTTCTGCTGGCCTAATACAATAATTCATAGTTATTAATAAATATCATTGTTAACAAGGTTGCAGTTTCAGGTTTAAAGGCCTATAGGCCTCTCACTAAAGCAGGCCTAAGGGCTTCCAGCCACAAGCCTCTCACCAAGCACTGTTCCACTGACCTAATATAACAGCTTATAGTTATTAACAAATATATTTTAACAAGGTTTCAGTTTCACAGTCCACTCACAAAATCTATTCTATTTCCCCTTCCCAGGAAGATCCATGTATCCCCCTAGATTCCTCCTTGTTATTTAGCTTCTCTGTGTCTATGGATTGTACCATAATTATCATTTATTGAACAGCTAATATCCACTTATAAAAGAGTACATACCAAATTTTCTTTCTGTCACTTTTTTAGCAGCTGAGTAATACCCCATTGTGTAAACATACCACATTTTCTTTACCCATTCTTCTCTAGTTTAGGGATATCTAGGTTGTTTCCAGTTTCTGGCTATTATGAATAAAGCTGTTGAGCAAGTGTCCTTGAGATAAGATAGAATATCCTTTTTTTTATATGCTCAGGAGTCATATAGTTGTGTCTTGATGTAGATCAATTCCTCATTTATGAGGAACCACTATATTGATTTTCAAAGTGGCTGCACAAGTTTGCACTCCCACCAGCATTGAAGGAGTGTCTCCATTGTGCTAAATCTTCACCAGAATAAGCTGTCACTTGTGTTATTGATCTTAGCCATTCTGACAGGTGTAGGATGGAATCTAATTTTGATTTGCATTTCCCTGGTATCTAAGAATGTTGAACATTCTTTGTTTCTCGGATATTTGAGATTCCTCTACTAAGAATTCTCTGTTATATCTGTACCCCAGTTTTTAAAACGTTTCATTGATTCTTTGTGAATTTCACATCATACAACCCAGTCCCACTCATCTCCCTGTCCCTACATACCTACCCTTGCACCCTACCCTCAAAAGAAAACCAAAGATATAAATATAAAAATATAAAAACAAAAAAAAAATCTTACTGTGGAAGCTGCATTGTGTGACAGTATGTCCCACAGTATACCTTTTTGCCCAAAAAACTTTATTTGCAAATGTTCATTGCAATGAGTCGTTGGTCTGGTTGGAGGCCTCTTGCTTTGGCTACACTATCAGTATTCAGTTCTCACCTGGACTGCTCTTGGATATACTGTTGTTACCCTGTGTCATAGAGATCCTGAAACTTTAGTTCTGTCGAACTGGTCCCTTCATGTGCTCTAGCAGTTCATAGATGAGGTAGATGTTGGGGTGGGCCAGCTCAAAGCCCTGGATCTGGTCCTGGGTGGTAACTGAGTTCATCAGCCCACCAGCTCTCCTATACCCTCACCACCAGGGCTAGTTCTCCTGCTTTGATCAGGCAAGGGGTGAAGTCAGCTCTGCTGCCTGCAACAGCCAGAAAGGGATATAACTTTCTCTCTCAATTTTATTCCAATAAAGGCCAGTTCTCCTGCACCTACGCCACCAGGGCCAGGTATCCAGCATTTCCCTGGTTTACTCCATTTTTAATTAGATTATTTGTTTGTTAATGTGTAGTTGAGCTCTTTATATGTTTTGGATATGAGCCTGCTACTACATGTGGAGTTGGTGAAGATTTCTTTCCATTCTCTGGGATGCTTTGTCCTATTGACTGTGTACTATGCCTAATGGAAGCTTTTAGCTTCATAAGATCCCATTTAATTATCGACCTTAGTGCGTATATTATTGGTGTTCTGTTCAAGAAGTTGTCTCCTGTGCCAATGTGTTCAATACTATTTCTCATATTTTATTCTATAGGTTCAGTGTATCTGGTTTTATGTTGAGGTCTTTGATCCACTTGGACTTGAGTTTTCTGCATGATGATGAATGTGTTGTGATTTTTGTTTTTTCATACAAAGTTGGGTATTGTCCTTTCAGACAAAATTGATGGCAGCTGGAGCTCAGAGCTCCTTGGCTACTAGGTGCTTGCCAGGGCTTTCTGGGAGAGGGCCTCCAATGAAATACAGTTGCAACTATATTCCAAGGATTAATGAACAGAGGTTTAATTGCATCATATGATGGCATGGATAGACCAAGGCTTTTGGAATGTTGTTTCTTTGCTTGATTTTTGTTTAGATGTCTTTGATTTTCCCTGTTTCTGGAGATAGAAAGAATATTTTTGTAGTTTGACATTGCTAAAACATGAGAGATTTTTGAAGATTTTAGACAGATTTGGAATTGTCATTGCAGTTCAGAGTTGTTTTCTGGGTTACAGAGTTACTATTATCTGGGATTTAAATAAAATATTTGAGCAGGGCGGTGATGGTACATGCCCTTAATCTCATCACACTGGAGGCAGAAGCAGGCAGATCTCTGAATTCTAGACTAGCTTAGTCTAAACAATGAAGTCAGGGAGGAACCCCTGCTGATAAGATAAGACTGCTTGCTAAAGACAGTCTAGAATTCAAAATGACACATTATTTTAACTTGAAGGTACTATGTTAAGTTTTTGCTTAGTAATAAATAATAATATTCTTACTTATCTAATGGATAAATACACATAATCTTAAATTTATGTAAAGAGAAAATAAACACAAGCCAGTCTCCTTAGGTGTGGGGCTTCTGTGGGACAACTGGTTTCAAGAGGCATATTGCCCCTAAAAGAGCTATGTTAATTGCCAGAGTGGTGGTGAACACCTTTAATCTCAGTACCTAGAAGACAGAGGCAGGCAGATCTCTGTGAGTTCAAGGACATCCTGGTGTACATACTGAGTCCAATACAGAACAAGGATATACAGTGAAAGATATCCTGTCTTGAAAAACTTAAAAAAGAAAAAAGAGAGAGAGATTCTGTTAGCCAATGTAAAGACCCAGAATGAGGCAGGAAGGAGGACACACACCACGGGTTAGAAAAAAGAACATTGTTCATTGTGGTCAGGAACATCAACATAGTATGGGGAATAACAGCACAGGTCATATATATATATATATATATATATATATATATATATATATGGTCATATTTGGGGATTAGAATTAAGAACTGGCTTAGATAGGTTGAGATTGCACAATCCAGACCAAGGCTTGTTAAAATCCATCAGTCTGTGTGCTCATTTATAATGGCGGGTTAAGGATTAACACCACCAGCCGACCAATTAATGATCATTTAAATGCTGATAAATAATTTAATTCTACAAATACCGCCCAATGTTGGGTGCCATTTTTAGAAGTAGTTAATTAAATTAGTTACTTAGTATTTATATTATATTTAACTGGTCGTCGGTGTTAACCCTTTACCTGCCATTATAAATGAGCACACAGAGACCCGATTCCCCACGCTATGCCAATGTTCTAGGCCATGTGGAATGACACTCTTTTCTCTAACCCATGGTGTGTGTCCTCCCTACTTCTCCAGGTGCTTGTCCTGGGTGCTACTGGAGGCTTCTTCTACCCAAGAACCTCTCTGCTTCAGAGCTGCGCCTTAGTCCCACCTACCCAATGGGTAATAATTGGTCAGCAGTGTTAATTCTTAACCTGCCATTATAAATGAGCACACAGACACCTGATAGATTTTAACAAGCCTTGGCCTGGATTGTGCAGTCTTAGTCCATCTAAGCTAGTTCTTAATTCTATTCCCCAATTATGACCCTATATATACATATGTCCTTGGGCTGTTATTCCCCACACTATGTCAATGTTCCTGGCCACATGGAATGATATTCTTTTTCTAACCCATGGCATATGTCCTCTTTCCTGCCTAATTCTGGGTCTTTACATTGACTAACAAGAAGTCATGTTTTCAATTATTAGAAAACTAAGTAACAGACAGCAAGCAGGACCAATTAATTAACATTTAGAGTGTATAACATCACCCCATCAAGTTGTCTTAATTATTCAAGCTAGAAGTTCAAGTACTATACTGAATAGGTATGGAAATAGTAACTAACCTTGTCTTGTTCCTGATTTTAGTGGCATTGCTTTGAGTTTCTCTCCATTTAATTTGATGTTGGCTATAGGCTTGTTGAAAATTGTCTTTATTATGTTGATGTATATCCCTTGTATACCTAATATTTCCAGGACTTTTATCATGAAGGAGTGATGGATTTTGTCAAAGGTCTTTTTTGAATCTAATGAAATGCTCACATGGGTTTTTTTCTTTCAGTTTGTTTATATGGTGGTTACATTTACTGATTTCCTTATATTAAACCATTGATGCATCTCTGGAATGAAGATGAAGCCTACTCAGTAATGGTGGATGATATTTTTGATGTGTTCTTCTATTTGGTTTGCAAGTATTTTGTTGAGTATTTTTGCATTCATGTTAATAATGAAAATTGGTCTGTAATTCCCCTCATTTGTTGAGTCTCTATGTGGTTTGGGTATCAGGATAACTGTGGCCTCAAAAAATGAATCAGGAAATATTCCTTCTGTTTCTATTCTGTTGAGTATATAATTTGAGGAGTATTTGGTATTAACTATTCTTTGAAAATCTGGGAGAACTTTTTGCTAAAACTGGCTCTGGGGGTTTTGCTTGTTTGCTTTGTTTTTGGCTTTCTTCTTTTTTTAACTTTTTATTAACTCTTTGTGAATTTCACATCATGTACCCCAATCCAATTCATCTCCCTCTTCACTCATACCCCCCTCCACACTTGCAACACCCCCAATAAAGGAAAAAAATCTCATTATGGAAGCTGTAGTGTCCTACAGTGTACCATTTTGTGCAGACTTCTTTGCTTGCAAATGTTCATTGGAATGATGCATTGATCTGGTACAAGAGTTCTGGCTTCTGCTACTCTATCAATACTGGAACCTCACTGGGATTCTTTCAGATATCCTGTTATTGTCCTGTGTCATGGAAATTCTGTAGTTTTGGTGTGGGCCAATTCACCCACACCCCCCATGTCTGTAGGACTGGCCCCTTCTCTTACTCCAGCAGTTCATCGATGGGGTAGATGTTAGAGTGGACAAATTCACAGCCCCGAAACTGGGCCTGAGAGATATCTGAGCTGGTCAGCCTGCCAGTTCTCCCATATACACCCTCTAGGGCAAATTCTTCTGCCCTGCCCTAGCTGGCCCATCTAGTGCTGTAGCCAGCAAGAGGCAGAGCCAGCTCTAACATCCTCATCTACTCTAACATCCTCAGAGCCTGCTCACCACACAGCCCCCCCCCCCACCAGCAACCAGGGCCAACTCTACTCTGTTGCTCAAGAGAGGTGCATTCTCCTGACCATTGCAGCTGATGAGGAACAGGGCCAGTTCTCCTACTCTCATGAACCTAGGGCCAGCTTTCCTGCCTGCTATAAATGGTAGGGATATGAGGGAGGTGAGAAGAGTTTCTCTTCCTTGTACCCTGCCACTCCACAGTAGAGAAGAGGCAGGATTGCTCTCCCACACTCTCATCCTCAGGTGAGGCGGAGGAAGGACCAGCTCACCCACACAACCTATGTCCAGGATTGCATCTACTGTGCTACCCATACAAAATGCAGGGCCTACTCTCCCTAGTGCAGTAGCATGTGAAGGGCAGGACCATCTCTCCTGCTATCATGATCCCAGGGCTAGAACTCCTGCCTGCTGTGCATGGCAAGGGGCAAGGATGGGGGAGAGCATCTCTCCCCTTCCCACATAACGCCATGGCAGACAATTTGTTGGGCCAGCTCTCCCATGCACCCATGGGCTGGCTTAACTACAACCTCCACATCCAGGGTCAGCTCTACTATACTGCCCAGGAATGTCAATCAATGTGGTTCATGTTGTCTTTTTGTGTTTCTTTGTATGTATGTATTTGTTAAGAAAAGTGTGTCAAGTAGCATATCTTTTTAAGATGTCAGTTCTCAAATTGGTTGATACATTTAGTAATTTCATTAAAAAGCTTAGTAAGCCTTTTGTAGAATTTTGTAAAGTTCATGTAAAAATGCAGACTATTGCATACAGCTAAAATAATCTTTTTAATTTCTAAAGAATTTTTTTATTTTCTTCAAATATTTTGAAAAGTGTTTGAGAAAAAATGGTATCTGATTTTAAGATGTAGTCTGGCTCCCTCTTCCCCCAGAACCAGTTCCCCAGTATCGTTCCTAGCACTGCAGCAGAACACCACCTACATACAGCCTTCCCTCTCACTCCACGGAAATCTCCTGTGGATCCCAGACATTCACCTTCCTCCCTTTCCTCCACTTGTCACTGTATCTCAGCATCCAACTGCACTAGGCACTCCCTGCTAAACCAAAGACCAAA
>CAJQZJ010034249.1:2628049-2646912 GCA_907164525.1 Lophiomys imhausi
GTCTGCCCCATTATTCGGAAGACTGTTTTCAAGGGACCTGAATAAACTGCAGGAGAAGAGCTTTTGTGAGTTGTGTCATCCTTGCTGGACAAGGGGGGACGCAACAATGTAACACATTGAAAGAACAATATATGGCTATTCCAAATTATCATACTAATTATAAATTACATTAAATGTCACTTTAAATATTACTTTAAAATTAAATGCAAGCTGGGTAGTTGTGATACATACTTTTAACCTCTGCACTCTGGAGCCAGAGGCAGGTAGATCTCTGGGTTTGAGGCCAGCCTGATCTACAGAATGAGTTCCAGGACAGCCAGGACTACACCAAGAAACTCTGTCTTGAGAAACCAGAGAGAGAGAGAGAGAGAAGAAAAAAGAGATCTCTTTTAAAATTCCAATTAAGATTACATAGGTCACAAGAATTGTTATTTGGACTTTTCCTAAGTTAAGATCAAATAAATCAATTAGACAAGAATTAGTTCACAAAAATCTGTATACTAATATATTGACTTAACTACTAATAAAACCATATTTTTAAAATCCAATCACATTTTGGGCTGGTAGAAGTATAAATCAACACTTTTCTAAAAGGCTACATGGAATGTCACTTGTTACTTGTCACTAGTTTTAATTTTTATTTGTCATTTTGTTTTGTTGAGACAAAGTCTCACTATGTAACTCTGGTTGGGCCCGGAACCTGCTATGTAGACCCAAGCTGGCTTTGAATTCACAGAGATGTTCCTGCTTCTGCCTCCCAAAATTAAGCAATTATTAAAGTTATGCATCACCATGCCTGACATAATTTCTGTTATTTAGTTTTTATTCATAACAGTAAACTTAACTCTACAAACTAGACTTGTAATTATATAAAAATATGTTGAGGATACAATTATAAGTTTTATAAATTACTTTCATTTAAACTCAAAGTGGTGGTTGCAGGCCCCCGATGGAGACAGCCATTGAGGAAGTCTGCCAGGCAGAATCAGCTGGGTCACTCGTCCTCCTTGGTGCCTGATTCTGCTCTCTGCTGAGGTTTCCGCTGTCCAGCCGTCCCCGGGCTCCCCTAATGGATGCTTCGATTCTCCTGGAAAGATAAGAACAGAGCCCTGCCCCAATCCCAACCCTAGGACAATTGCCCTCTTTTTTTTGGGGGGGGGGGCTAGGTAGTACTTCTCCTGAAGCAAATTTGGCCTTCTGACAACATACAAAGCGTTATCTTTCAATCCAGGTTAAAGAAGAAATCATTCTGTCACCTTGGAGCTAAACCAGCTACAGTGTATATATTTTGAGATCCCAAAGGACAATCTGCCTGCATCGAGAAGGCCTTTTGTAAGTAGCCTCCAAACCTAGGTCCCTCCAAATCCCATGTGTGTGTCTCTGAACTCTAATTATTGGGATCAGGGACCTGTGTTTCCCATCTGAAGGGATCAAAGATGTGTTCCACCACTCCTGGATCGAAGTCTTTCTCTATTTAGAGTTTGCCCTGCATCAGGCTGACCCTGAGCTCCGGGATCTGCCCGTTTCTGTCTCCAGTGTGCTGGGAGCTGGGACCAAGGGTGTACTCTTCTGGAATGGTGGGACCAAGAGTATGCACCCTCACCACCCCGCTCCGTATGACTCCAGAATACATAAGACCACCAACTCTACGGTGCTTCAAAGTAAACTTCTCCTCCACCCCTGACGTACAATTCAAAGGGAAGCATACCACAGCTGGCACTGAGCTTTTGTTTAATGGCCTATGGCTTCTGGGAGAAACATTATTTCCTTGTGTAGAGTAATTTCAATTTAAAAAAAAAATCTATCAAATAGTAGATTTATGTTTGGCATATTTAAACACCCTTAGTATTTCAAATACACCACCTTCCCTCCTCTGCCTTATCCACCTCCTGACATTATTCTCCTCTTTGCCTTTTTATTTTTATTTTTGACAGCTAAAACCATATTTGTCAACTATCCACTACTTTCAGGAACATTTAATTTATTAAAAATTTTAGATTTATTTATTTTATTTTATGTGCATTAAAATTTTGCCTGCATGAATGTTTGTGCACATATATATGCCTACTGCCCAAGGAAGTCAGAAGAAGGCACTGGATTCCCTAGATCTGGAGGGTTGTCAGCCATCATGTGGGTACTGAAAATTAAATCTGGGTCCTCTGCAAGAACAAGTGCTCTTAACCACTGAGCCATCTCTCCTGCCCCTTCAGGACATTAACTGTAACACTGATTAAAATATGTATATGCTTTTCACTTGACTGCATTATAAGAAAACAGTTTTTAAAAAGCTATTGATAGTAAATAAATTAGTGATTAAAATGGTTTATTCAGAGGTTTATTAGTAGATAAATTTCAAACCCTTTATCTCATACAATCTGAATAAGTCATTATTACAATGATTAATTTGAGGCTTTGACTACAGAAAATCTGCATAAATACTAATATTGATTTGCTCTGTGATTTTAGGTACGTACCCTGACCTCTCTGAGCTGTTGTTCTGGCATCTGATGGTGAGATTGCAGGCAGGGATGGGCATTGCAGGAGGCAATAACCTAGAGCCTTCACTATGAAAACCAGTGGAGAAGGTCCTCAAATACATCAAATAAAATTTATTCTAAAATACTGTGTACAAAGTATTGGGGGAAAAACAATACAATTTGGTACATGCACTCACAAATAGTTTCACCACATACTAAAAGAGTTATAGGACACCAACAAAAAAAGTGAAAGCTACAGACTTGAACAAAGCAATGCTGACGAACGAACGTTCTGTGGCCTCGGCTAGGCCTTCTACCTGCATGATATAAAACTGTGTCACCCTAGAAGCAGTTCAGAAGAAGGCTCAACTCCAGAAGCAAATACAGGGCATTTGGGGGTACTTTCTCAACTGCTTATTTGTTGCCTTTATTGTTTTCTCTGTGCTAAGCAAAGTTGGGTGACTCATTTAGTTTGACTGGAAGAACAGCCACTGATAGAATCACAGTAAAATATATGTCAGGAAGAAAGACTATTGCCAACATTAAGTTAAATGCTCTGATGCAGCACAAGCAAGTATCTTACTAGATAATTCTCTTCAGAATCCAGAGTTTAGCTTATTAAATATTCCTTTCATTAATCTCTGTAATCTTCACTCACTGTAACTTGGTAAAAACAGTTGCTAAACCTCACATGATAAAGAAAACTGAATTCCACATAAATTTTCCTTTCCTGTATCACTTAGTTCTCCTCTCTTAATCTTGAGTGTTCTTATTTGTAGGTGAACATTGCACAGCCCCATCCCACCAAGCCAGTGCATGTGTCTCATGCCAACTGTAACTAAAATGCTGTAATTCCACATCATTACGTTAAGTAATAGCCAAGCCTCAGGTTTTACACTGGCTGAGAACTAAGATCCCATCAGCTCACCACTAGTACTTTAAGTCACTATATCAACTATTGGTATTAAATCTTTGGATGCAATGAAAGTTAACAATGCTATTTTAATATTATGCCAAAAAAATCATGCAGTCTGTTTTCCCTTTTTGATTACAGTTCATTTAAGGGAAAAATGTTGCTGCATGGTTTGACAATGCTTTATGTGTCTCTGGCTGATAGAACACACAAAACGTTTGAATAGGCCCATTTATTTGAGCAGACGTATTAAATAATACTTTAAATGTGAACATGAATGTCATAAATTTTGTAGACTCTTTAAAGTAGGATAAATCTGGTATTTAAAGTGGTCTTTGTTCAAAGCCATTTTTTTCAAACAGTCATAAAGGGACTCTGATTTGTGCAGCATGAACAATGCCAGCATCATCATTTTAATGTTATCCATATGGGCATCTAATAATAGATAAGAGTCTACATTTGTATTATATGTCTCAGAGACATTTAAAATCTAGATAAGGAAAGGCTGATTTCATTGGCCCCATAGTTAAAGGAAAGCAGACCCTAATTAAAAGAATTCTGTTCTGAATTAACTAGTTTGACATGTGCTAATTGACAGTTCCTGTGAAATGGTTCTAATTAAAGTCAATATGTCTTTTTCAATTAAAAGGAAATTAAGAATATACTAATATACATTAACAACTTAATCTGCCTTCAATATCCCATACATCAGCTGCTTTTCCCCACTCACATTATTGGAGAAGCATCTGACATGAATCATCTACTGTTTGCTTATGGTCCCTCATTATTACCTTATGCAAGTGCAGCAGGGGTAGATGCCCTGTGAGGAGATGGTAACCAGCACACTTGCCTTTCAGAATTCCTACCTTTTCACTCACTAAGTATAAACACGCCTTGCTGGATTTAAAAAATGGACATTCTTAATAAGAATCTTTGCTAACTGGAAACAAATACAAGTGTTCTCAATTAGTTTGTCTTTTTACTATAGGCCTTAGAGATAATTGCGTTCTGCTGGGGAGAAGGCTGGACTATGTTTTCATCATTTGACTTGATTCAAAGCAAAGCTTGATTTGAGCAACATAAAACAAAAGCATCTTTCAAATCATGTTCTGTTTACCAAATGAAACTTTGGGGAAAGCTCAGGTGGGAATATTTTGCACTGTATATACAACAGGAAAAAGAAAAGTAAAGTTGCTTAAATGCCAACACTAACAGAAGGCACATCATACTCAATGAAAATGAAGCATTAGAGCTGTTTATAGCAACATAATTAAACATTCACATATACACGATCAAAGTTGTAGTGTTAGAAATTTTAGTTCTAGTGAAAGTTATATTGACCTCAAACACCAACACTAATGAAAACAACATTAACATCACATGGAAAAGTGTGCAAACATTAAAAACTATTTGTTTCTTGGTGAATGATTATAATTTTAATACTTTAATTATAATTTTAAAAGTCCTTAAGAGAATGTTTTTGAAAGAAACTATATACACTTGTTTCATTTGCTACACATAATATTCTGATAGGCAACTCATCCCCACCTGCTTTAAAGATAACTGTAAAATATAGCTACTTAAGCAAATAAGAAATTATTTGTTTCTATCAAAACTAATTTATTTGTGTTTAATGTACATCAAGAACAGCAGGTAAATAACTCACTTCAATTATTTTCTTTTCTCACATTTTTAAAAGATTGCTATTACCTGTAACACTCTGAGTAAGAGTAGGAAAGATGTGGAGGCTGCCTTACAGTTGTGCAACCCAAGGTCTTTCACTGAAAGCATTTTTCCCAAATGTGTTCTATTATTCTTTTCTGAGTAATTACCAAAACTTTAATGAAAGTCATCTTGTGTGGGACTGTAAAAACAGCTGACGTCTAGCAAGTTTCCAGCATGAGTAAAGACATATTAATCCACTCTCAGAAAAATGCCTCCTTACAATTGTAACTGCAATCAACCTTGACAGTCAAAATGCAGTGTCAGTTACCAGCATTCAGAGTCCTGAGCTGGATTTCCAATCCTAGGCACTTGCTTCTCAAGCTGGCGTAGACTGGAAATGCTGCACTAACAGCATGTACTCAGCTTTCTGAAATGGTAAACAAGCCAGTGCAGCAACTTTTCTGCCCAAATAAAGAGCATTGTCTACAGCAGGCCTACACAACATAAGGCCTGCAGACTGCACACAGCCATGAAGCAATTGTTCATGACCCACCCACAGATTTGGGAAGGGAAGCAAGTAGAAGGATTGGCAATATGGCACCCATATCAGCAAGAAGACATGAAGCTGTTTTACAGACTCCACCTCTATGTTCGGGTTACAGTGCCATGTATCTAAACTCAAGATGGCAATCTACACGAACTGCCAATCCTCCTGACAAAGGCTTCACTACTGCAGTACTGCATTGATACAAATACTTCCCAGAGGCTGGAACTGTACTGAAATGGCATTCTGAAAACTAAGGAGCATTCACCTGTGGCATACTATTACAACAGTTGATAAGTATATGGCTTATATTTCCTTATTAGAACATGCTTTAATCTGTCTCTTGATCCTGTCATTTGGTTCCAAATAGATGATTAGATAACTTATTGCTCGAACAGGAACACTTGCAAGAATGATCATAGAAAGGAGTAAGGTCATGGTAAAAGGTAAAGTAGGAAGCTACAGGATCAGTTCCTCCACCAAGTGTGAGAGGGTCTGTAGCAAAGTGGCTTTTTCATTTTTGTTTTATTATTTATTCTAATTATTTTACTATACTTAATACCTCTACCTCCCTTCCAACCCTTGTTCCTTCCAACCCTTCAACACTAGGTGGGAGAGAAAGAAGGTTAGAGGGGAAATGGTCTCACATCTCTTTGAGCTACTTCCTGCTGATCAGCGTCTTTGGGTTCTTTGGGGGAAATATCAATCTCAGTAGTAACAATATCCAGGAAGTGCTGCAAACCAGGAAATATCAGCAGGGAGAACCAGCAGCAGTTTGGGGGAGCACCCACAGCAGGGAGAGCAGCAACCTCTTTCTTCTTTGTACCCCCTCTCTTCTCCTTTGTACCACCTGCTTCTTTTTCTTCTTTGTACTACCCTCTTCTCAGAGCTCTGAGGTTTTCTTACCTCTCTCAAGTCCTCAGAGGTCAGTGTCTCTACTAACTTATGATGCAGTTAATAGTTTGCACCTATGGTCTTAACTGAAGCAGTCTCACACCTGGAAATAAACAAAAACATTCCCATAACTGTTTTTTTAAATAAACAAAACTATAACCAAAAGAGTGATTTGTTTCAATATGCTAGAATCTAACTAAGCACTGTTCAGTATCAAAAGGAATGCTTAATGAAGAGAAACGTGGGTAATATTGGTGAATTTCAGCAACACATTTACCAAATATAAGGGTATATCATAATTGTTAATCCCTATAGAATGTGGTTATGAGATTAGGACCTATATTTCTGCTGTATCTTGTGAGTACCAGGACCACAGAGGCTGTCTTCTCCAGAGACTAGAGTCTCTGTTTCTGAGACTCTGAGTCTAGTTTCTGAGTTTGGGTCTGTCTGGTAGTTTCTGAAAGGCAGCAGTTGAGCAAGTCAAAATCTGAAAGCAGTTTACCTAACCTGTTACCAGATGTCAGAAATAGGACACGTCTCATAGCTTTTCTTCTTTGTTGTAACCAAGCATTTAAGGAAACTATTGATTGACCAAACCAATAATACAAGGTAGACTTCAGCAACTACACAATGAAAAGTATTATGGGTTTTGTTTCTTTGCCAAAAAAATGGAACGTGACTGAACAAACAAGCATCTATGGCCTTCATCAAGCAAAGGCCCCCATCTTTGATGTAAGGGGAAAATATGATCTCAAAATTGCTTTATCACCATATTTAAATTACCCACTTTTCCACACCAAAAAATAGGAAATTATAACCCACCATAAAAAAAGAAACTAAGAGAAACCATTTTTAAGGCAATCCAAATATTAAACTTACTAGACAAAAACATTAACCATCATTTTAATCATTTATCAAGGAATTAATAAATAACTAAATTAAAGTAGGCAAAGTGTGAATAAATAAAAATATTAACAAAGGAACATAAAAATATTTTTGAAAGTATGAATACTGGAGCTGAAAAACATAAGATGAAAATTTTTAATTCACAAGATGTATTCTATAGTCCATTTTGTTATGCTGGGAGTATAGAAGTTATTAAAGAAAAGTGAGCACACCTTAAGAGATTTATGGGATACCTTCAAGCACTCTAACACAGTATGAAGCTACAGAACAACAACAAATACCAAAATGGATGGGGAAAAAGTGAAAAGCATTATCTAAAACCTCCCCAAGTCATTTCCCCACCTCCAACTTCTCTCATCCTTGCCCCACCCAACTGTCACCTCAAAATCATGACCTCTTTTTCTTTAATTATTTTGTTAATTATTATTGTTACATATATAAACAAATATGTAAATATGACCTTCTGAGTCTATTAAAGATTACTTGTGTGTATACATTTTTAGAACCCAACCTCAACTAACACACATCCAGAGAATATTACTTAAGAGCAGGCAGAAAGACTGTAAGAACCAGAAGACCAGGGAATGTGCTGTGACATTGTGAAACTTGTGACAACATAGAATATCAGGGCTTTGAATGTATATTGCAAGTTCTCCACTCTTCAACTATACCCCTGTCTTGGTTAAGTTTCATGTCAGCTTGACACTGCTATAGTCATCAGAGAAGAGGGAACCGCAAGTGAGGAAAACACCTCTACAAAATCCAGATTTAGATAAGTCTATCAGGCATTTAATTCGTGATTCATAGAAGAAAGCCCAGTCCACTGTGGGTGAAGTTGTTCTTGGGCTGATGGTACTGGGTTCTCTAAGTAAGCATGCTGAGTAAGCCATGAGGAACCAGCCAGTAAGCGCAATCTCTGGCCCATTCATCAGCTCTCTCCTCCAGTTTCCTGCCTTTCTGAGTTCTTATTTTAGCTTCCTTCAGTGATGGACTACAGTGTGGAAGTGTAAGCCAAATAAGCCCTTTCCTCCCCCAGTTGCTTTGGTCATGTTTGTTACAGCAATGGTGATCCTAAGACAACCCTGCACCCAAAGGGATGCTTATAAAAAGCCAACACTTAACATCACAGTCAATGATGAAAGAATGAAAGTTTTTCTCTAAGCCTGAGAACAAAATAATTACCATTTAACATTTTATAGGAAATTTAAGCCAAAGCAATTACATAAGAAAAATAAATAAATAAAAGATATCTAAATCAATGATACCCTTTACAGATATGGAGAAGTAAAACTATATCTATTTACACATAACATGATTCTACATACACAAAGCCATGTAGATTTTTTCAGAGGCAAATTAAAAGACCCTGCTAGAGCTAGTAAATCAATTCAGTGAAGCTTCAAATTAGGAGGTCAATAAACAGAAATGAGTTGTATTTCTATACAGTAGCAATAAACCTGAAAAGAAAATTAAGAAACAAATTCTACTTAAAAAGTACTCAAAAGAATAAAATATCTATAAACTAAACCATGAAAGATGTGAACACTCCATAAAACCTTGTGAAAGCAATTAAAGCAGTCCAAGATAAATTCCAGCACATCTGTGTTTCTCAACTAGAATCCCTAATATTAAGAGAATGATCAATTTTCTTTGAAACAATACACAGTCCTCTGAATTCACTTGGAATTTCAGAGGGCACAAATCACCAAAACAATATTTTAAAGATATAAAAATAATTGAAGTATTAACACTACTTAATTTCAAACCTTGCTACAGACATAAAATAACAGAAACAGCATATTACAGGCATAAAGAACTGAAAGTCCAGAACAAATCTGAACATTTTGTCCAATTGGTTTTCTTTTTTATTTTTTTCTTTTTACATTTATCCATTTTCTTTTACAAGTACGAGAATTTTTCCTGGATATGTCTCTGTGTACCACATGTCTTCCTGGTGTTTGTGGAGAGCAAAAGAGGGTACAGAACAAGGCAAGAGACCCCTTGTAACTGGAGTTACAGGTGGTTATGAGCCATTATGTGGATATGGGGAATTGAACCCTCTACAAGAGTAACAATAGCTTTAACCACTGATCCATCTGTTTCTCCATTCCTTCCAACTGATGTTCAATAAGCATGAACAGAACACTCAATAAGCAAAGAAATTTATTTGACAAATGGTACAGAGATAAATGAGTAACCACATATAAAATAAAGAGTCTATACCACCACTACCACCTATACTACAATCAATGCAAAATAAATCCATGGCCTAAATACAAGAGCTGTAATTGTGCAACTAGTAGAAGAAAACATATAGAGTTAGATCAATTAGATCAATAGAGTTGTTGATGTGTAAAAACAAGCAATAAAAATAAAAATGTTATGCTTGATAAAAATGAAAATATTTTTGGTCTCAAAAATATATTAATGACAACGTAAAGAGGGGACAGTTGGTAGAATGGAAAGTTTTTTAATTATTTTTTTCATCCTATATCTGCTAAGACACAGTATCTGTTAGGATGTGTAAAAACACTGCTCAACAACAAAAAGAAGTATTAATACAAAAAAAAGGGAAATACTCAAAATGAAGTACATCAAGCATGACCTAGCCACCTCCTAAACCACATTTCTTAAAGCGTCCATGACTTCAATGCTACCATGCTGAGGATGAAGCCTCTAACACACTAACCCTGAGTTACAAATCAGACTGAAACCATACCACATGGCTCCTTTTATCTAATATCCACAAAAGGTCAAATGACAGAAAGTAAAATAGTGCTAACTAAAAAAAAATGATTCTTTCTAAAAAAAAAAAAAGTTCAGAGAAAAAAATAGACACTTATCTACTTTTTTTTTTTCATCTAAATATCGACCAATAGAGTTTGAACCGGCTTCCTCTGACCCTTTCAAATGGGATTCATTTTGCAAATGGTGATATCACACTTGCATGATTTTAATGCTTAGTCCTCACAGGCTTGCATGTGTGTGACTCTTCTTTATAATTCTTTATATTTTTTTGTGTTAGACTCTTCTCAAATGTTTGATTTTATTGGGGTTTGATTTGCTTTGTTTTGTATTTTGTTACTTAGAAAAAGAAAATAGAATGTATGGCCAAATCTAACATTAAATTGCAATTCTTTTTAAGAAAAAAATAAAATCAAACACATAGAGAAAATACAAATGGTGAACCTCTCTGAAATTTTCATTACACTGCAAGTTAAAAATTTGCACATTTTCCATAATTCAATTCAAATATTTACAGATTTTCATCAAGAGAGAAAAGACCAACATTTTGCCTTGAACATGTGGTAGAGGTTAGTCAAGAATCCCAAGGCAGAGCTCAGGGAACTTGGCTACAGTACTGCACACCCTGTGTTCAATCCGCAGCACCACACACAATAAAAGGAAGAATCATTTACTTTTGTTTTATGTGCAGGAGTGTTTTCTCTGCATGTATATAAGGACTCATCATGTGTGCCTAGTGCCTGTGAAGGCCACAGGAGGCCACAGAATCCCCTGGAACAGGAGTTACAAACACTTGTATACCATTATGTAGAGGGTGGGAGGCGAACCCCTGGACCTCTGAAAGAAAAGCAAATGCTGTAAACTGCTGAGTCATCTCTCCAGCCCTAGTTTTTGTGAAGTACAAAGATACTAATACCTAATGTTTTATTATATTTTGAGGTAAATATGTTCTCAAAGCTTTCCTCTCTGACATAGAAATATGTACAATGACCCACTTTTACACCCAGCCCTTATGTCTTTATGAGCACCGTGTGCACACCTAGTGCTTTAGGAGATCCGACCAAGGCATCAGATCCCCTGGAACTGGAGTTTTGAGCCAACATGTGAGTACTAGAAACTGAACCCTAGTTCTCTGTAAGCACAAGTACTCTTTTTTAGTGGGATTGGTAACAAGTTGTTAAATGGTCTTGTTAGATAGGATTTAGAGGTTAAACCCAGTGATTTCTCTCTTTTCTTTTCTCTATCCTTCCTTCTCTCCTATATAGGGGGGAAAGACTTTTTAAAAATGGGATAGACATAATATAGGATTATAAAGAAAAAGGGACAGATTATTGAATATGCTCTTATATATTTGTATATTGATACAAAATTAAGATGATATTTGGCTTTTGGTGGGCTGGAGAGGTGGCTCAGAGGTTAAGAGCACTGGCTGTTCTTCCAGAGGTCCTGAGTTCAATTCCCAGCAACCACATGGTGGCTCACAGCCATCTACGTTGAGATCTGCTGCCCGGGCATATATATGTAGAGCAAATACTGTATACATAATAAATAAATAAATAAATATTTTTAAAAAAAGATGATATTTGGCTACATTGGTGTTGATATTTGTATATTGATACAAAATTAAGAATAACCTTTTTTAAGGTATTGTACCTAGGCAATGCTTAAAAATGCAATATGAAGTTTTGGCCCATGGATAGCAACTGTCACAAACTGTTTAGGACAATTGAGATGCAGACTAATCGTCATTCAAACACGTCATTTGGTTAGGTACTAGCATAGTTTTTCACAGATGTTTTCTAAGTTAACCAGAATTCAAGTTGCTAAGGGACAAGCAACATTTGCTTATCCAAATATACAGAGACAGGTTGTCTTCAAAAACCTCAAGAGATCTGTAGAATTTGGTATTCAAAGAAGGTTTCTTAACTTAATATTTTTTGATATTGAGACATGTCAGCTTCTGACAGAACCCCTATTCTATTCCAAGTAGACAATGAGCATCAAAGAATCTCCATTTGGAGATGGTTGCATTAGTGGCAAGCCTGTCACTGGGCAAGAAAAATCCCTTGCTTCAACTGTAGACAGAATGCTATCTGAAAAGGACAAACCTTAGAAGCAGGTAAGTCGACAGCCTAGCTCTGCCAATACAGGGTAGGCAAGTCCTTCATAATTCCTGCTTTACAATTAAGGTCTTTCAGAGATACTAGGCTAAGAAGCTGAAGATAGATGCTCTAATGTATGGAAATAAATTGGAGATTGTACAGGCAGCCAAGTTGTCTGTCATTTCTTAGTTTTAGAACCTACTGGCTCTCCATTTTCTGTATAATCAGATATATTTATCCTTCTTGGGTCTCTGATATGGTTGAATACTAGATAATTATAGTCTCACAGTTGAATTTTAATTTGTTTAGGAATTAAAAGGATGTTCTAGGTATAAGAAGATATTTTTAAGTTGGTAATGTAAGTTAGGATAGAAAATGAGTTAGGTATAGAACTATAAACTCATGGAGATAGATAGATAATCGAATATTAATATCCGTTGCAAAATATGTATGGAGTGGACATTGGTAAAGTATGTTATAACATAATTTTCATAATTGTGGCCTAATTATTCAAAAAAAGAAACTATAAGTTCTGGGTGAAGGGGGAGAAGATGGAGGATGTGGTTGGGAGGGGTGGAGGAAGGGGTCTGTGATGGAGATGTAACTTGAACTAATAAATAATCCTTTTTAAAATAAGAAAAGAGAGAGGAAATAGAGAAAAACAACAACAACAAAAGAACAAGTACTCATTACCACTGAGCCATCTTTACAGCCACTTAGTTAGCAGTGACTTTATCTTGTCATTCTCCAAAACAAAGTAACTCGAACCCAATGTTCTGTGGCACATAAAGAATGCTGAAGTGGGAAATGATGCCTATAGCAATAGAGATGTTTTGGGGTTTGCTTAACTTGCTGTGTGCAAGCCATTCATCCACACAGCTGTAATTACAACTCTTGCTCCTTGAAACCAAATGCAAGGTTGTGTTCCCTTCACTCAGTTGTCAGTCTCACACCTGGTGAGTTTATAGATTCTGACAAAAGACATTGTTCTGAGTAATTTTATATCAATTTGACATACGCTAAAGTCATCTGAGAGGAGGGAATCTCAATGGAGACAGTACTGAAGGCAAGCCTGTTGGGCATTTTTCTTAATTCGTGATTGATGGGAGCAGGCATAGCCAATTGTGGGTGGTACCACCCTGGGTTGGTGGTCCCGAGTTCTATAAGAAAGCAGGCTAGGAACAAACCAGAAAAGCACCACTTATTAGCTCTTGCCTTCAGGTTCCAACCCAGCTTAAAGTCCTGTCTTGACTTTGCTAGATGGACTAGGTCTCGAGATATGTAGTCCAAATAAACCTTTGCCGCCACAAGTTGCTTTTGGCCACGATGTTTTCTCCCAGCAGTAGAAATTCTATGTAATGCTCCAGTTTTCAACAAGTGGATCAAATATTCTGCTTTGGCAAATTCAACTAGATGGGAAAGGAAGGTCTCTGTCTCAATTTTACTTATTTGTAGAACACAGACAGCTGCAGGATCCAGGAGATTTTGCTCACAGAGCCTTGGTTTCGATGGTCAACATGTGCATGTTACTGGGTCCACCTGTACATTCATACGTAAATGTATGTGCTTTGTGCAGAATGTATTTATTGTGCATAAAAGCCAATTGGTGTAACTTTGACACACACAGATGTCAGAAGAAATGAACAAAAACAAATCTTATGGCAAATATCATAGCCTGAAAAATGAAGAAAAGTTCATTAAGATTCTCCATACTTTTTTTCATGTCCCACATGTATCTTTTAAATACGTTAGTAAATATAAATAGTGTTGTGTTCCAGAGACTGAATCATGGGTCAATTTAAGAATACTTCCTTCAAGTTGCTGATCAGTCATAGCACTGGATGGCATATTGCCATTTTTATCCCAGCTTTTTTTTCCCTCTTTTTTACTTTTTAATTAAGCATTATTTTCATTAAAACAGAGTGTCTTGTAGACCAATATGACTTTGAATTTCTAATATTTCTGACTCTACCTCCCATATGCTGGAATTACAGGCCTGTGCCACCCAGTTTTGTGTGGTACTGGGAATCAAACACTAGGCTTTTGTACATGCTATTGAATCACTCTCCTAGCTGAGCTACATCCCCAGCATTTCCCCTTGGCTTTCAAAGAAAAGAGCTAAATTTTCTCAAAGATATCATCTTTTCCTCATCCCCAAAATTCACTTTCCTAGGAAGTACTTAAAGTAGTCTAAGTACAGATTGAATAATGGTTCTATCATTGTTTTCCCACAAGTTAAATATTCTGTATAAGTATTTTAAAGTAAATTAAATATCTACTTCTTATCACTAACACTCAAAATTAGTTGAATGAATTTTCTTATGCTTTTGCAATATTCTTACCTCAGCTCAGACTTCCAAATAAATATGGTGTCTTCTCATGACAATAGAAAATATTTTTTCAATGCTACAGATTTCTTTAAGATATATAAAACCTTAATTCTGATTTGTGTATTTCTCTTTGTGTGTGTATGTGTGTGTGTGTTTTTAATATTTATTTATTACTTCAGGTTACATCTCCATCACAGTGTATTTCTAAGCTAATTGACTCTTTGTCAATATTGCCTCAGTTATATTTAAATTCAGAGAAAGAGAAAAACATCCAGTCAAAGTACATTAAATACAAAAGTTGCTCTATGTGGCATTCTGATACTAGGAGCAGTATAATGAAATGCCCAGGCTGAAATAGAAGCTAGAAGACAGTCATGGTGCAGACTAGCCAGAAAAGTGAGTGTGACAAATATGGCACCATGCAGGAGCCTTTGCAATGGGATACCTGCTCTGCAGAGAGTTACAATATTACTTGGACCAGATTCTGCACCCACGTCCATCAGTCACCAATTACAGATCAGCAACTTTTTCTATTTGACTAAAAATAATTTCAATTCTCTACAAAGTCTAAAAGCATTGTAACTTCATTAGCTATTGCCTTTTTGAAACAAATGCTAAAATTGGAGAGCCTAATATTCTTGCACCCTTTTTCTTTGAATTTTTCCTTTCATTTAGAAAACAGTAAGTGGGGAGGGCACAGAAAACTTAAGACTATGTTGGAAAACATCTTACAATGATTACAAAAGATGACTTACCACTACAGATAAAAGAAACAAGGACAGGTTTGATTAAAAAAAAAATAAGTTCATTTTAATCCTAAGTCACACCTAACAAAATTGTTTTATATCCGAGAGAGAGAGAGAGAGAGAGAGAGAGAGAGAGAGTATTCACATGCATGTGTGGACCCAAATATCCTTTCAAGTGTATTACAGAAAAGGGTGACATGTGCATGTCAGGGAAAAATACAAATCTACTTTTGGCATCAACAGACAGAAATGTCCAATAAAATACATAACATACACACACAAACACAGCCAGTCTAGAAGTACAGAGTTACAAGAATGTAAGTTACAGCTCCAAGAACATAAGGAACTACAAAGAAGAAACTGACTTAGAGCCCCGGTCCCTTACATATGATGGTCTGCATGTAGGGACAGAATATATAGCTTGGGACCACACAGTGACAGTTACAGTGAAACACCTGAGACATACAGAATATTCATAAAGCTGATTCCACTTATGGGGGGGGAGAATAAGCCAAAACACCTCCCAGGAGAGCAACAAGAAAGCCAGATTTCTTTTTTTTTTTTAATAATTTATTTTTTATTTCTTCAAGTTACATCTCAATCACAATCCCCTCCCTACTCCCCCCTCCAGTCCCACCCTTCCACCCTCCTCCCCCTCAGCCCCACCATCCTCTTCCCTTCTTTTTTTTTTTTTTTTTAGTTTAAGGTATTTATTTTCCCCCCAACAGCTCTCCCTTTCAGTCCAAATAATGGTTCTTTTTCTTATAACTATAAATACAATACAAAACAACAGAAATAAATAGGCCATGATTATAAGAGTTATATGGCTTAGCATACATTCCCAATGTCCAGTCCATATGTATTTGGCACCTGACTTTAACATTCTACTATTTAACCATCTCCATGAGTTTAAAGTTCTATATCTAACTCAGCTTTCATACTAACTAGCCTCATAATTTTAAAAATATCTTCTTAGATCCAGAACGCCCTCTTGATTCCTAAACAACTCAAAATTTAACTATGAGACTCTAGCTATCTATTCTTCAACCACCTCAGAGACCTGAGAGGGATAAATATAATCAGATATATTTATATAATCAGAAAGCCAGATTTCTTACCAAAATCTCTGGATAGGAAAAAGTTTCCATCAAAGAGGAAATCCTAAAACATGTTTTGTGTTCAAATGTATTTTATCTGTGCTGTACTGTAACTCCATGCCCAATAACTAGCATCACACTTAGGAACTTTTGTAAACTACAATGGTATAATCCCCAGGAAATACAATTAATTTTTTTAAAGACAAAAACACCCTAATTTTTTTCTGCATGGTATGAAAACTATGTTTGTATTTCATAAGGAAAGAAAATATAAATTTAGTTTCATTCTAAAAGACTAAAATGAGAAATTGAAAGCTAATTAAATTCCTTCCTGAAGGGAAGGAAAGGCATAGGTAAAGAAGGAAGATCTGAAGCCAAACTCCTTCATTTTCTTTTTTTAAAACTATATAAGAATTTAAGATACTTATAAAATTAAATTGAATTAATAATTTTAAAAAGTAATATCCTGAATTTGGAAGTTATGTAAACTATAAGAAGGAAATGAGGTATTGGGGGGGTTGTTAAAAAGAAAGCTTTATGTGACATTAAAGTGACAATGGGATTGTCAGGTGTGGGAGAGCTCAAGAGAAGGAAGGGAGATGGGGATGAATTGAGAGAAACAAGCAACAGAACAAATTTTGTTTGTAAACTGCCATGATGTAAGCTAACACAAAAGAAAGTTGTACAAAATAAACTAACCTCCATATCAAGTTTCTTCTTAAACACAGAAAGAACAACTATTCCAATGACTCTAGAATAATTTAATAATAAATTCTCAATGAGTACTAAAGTAGCTGCCTAGAATTTTTGAATTGTTTCTAGTAGCCACATCATTACTAATGGCATTGGTATTCTTAATGTTAATATTGATAGTCCTGAGAGAATTGTGTTTGTCCTGTATGGTTCTGTAAAAAGGTCCTTGGAGTTGTATACCTCAAAACCCAACTTCATTTTCCTTCATTACTAGAATTGTCCTGTGTACTTCTGCAATAACAAATTCTAGCTGTGATTATGATTGTGTGCTGAGTCCTATGATTCCTTCTAAGGAATTACTGAACCCAGGATGAGGGGCTTGCCTTACAAAATTGAATAATAAAAATCTTCTTTTTTCAAAAAATAAATTATACAAGACTATATATATATATATATATATATATATATAAAGAACTTAAGAAACTAGTTATCAAAATTCCAAATAATTCAATTAAAATGTGTGCAACAGATGCAAACAGAGAATTCTCAATAGAGGAATCCCAAATTGCTGAGAAACACTTATAGAAATATTCAGCATCCTTAGTCTTCAGGGAAATGCAAATCAAAGCTACTTTGAGATTCCAATTTATAGCTGTCAAAATGGTTAAGATCAATAATACAAGGGACTGCTCATGCTGTCGAGGAAGTGGAATAGGGGTACACTCCTCCATTGATGACAGAAGTGCAAATTTGTATGTATAGCCACTACAGTCAGTATAGTGATTCCTCAAAAAGATGAGAATTGATCAACCTCAAGACCCCACCATACCCAAAGGATGCTTCATCTTACCATGGGAACACTTGCTCAACTATGTTTATTGCTTCTCTATTCACAATAGGCAGAAGCTGAAAACAATCTAGGTGCCCCTCAACAGAAGAATGGATGAAGAAAATGTGGTACATTTACACAATGAAGTATTACTCTGTTGTTTTAAAAAAAATGACATCATGAAATTTGTAAGCAAATGGATAGAACTAGAAAAAAAATCATCCTGAGTGAGGTAATCCAGACCATGAAAATTAAATATATGTACTCACTTATATCTGATTATTATCCATTAATCAAATTATAACCAAGTTACAATCTGTAGAGCCAAAGAGGTTAAGCATAGAGAATGGAACTAGATGGGACATAGGGATCTCCCTGGGAAGGGAGATGAGACTGAAGGAAGGAATGAGGGGAAAGATAGCTAGAATTGAAGAACATTTGAGCAGTGGCATAGAAACCTAGTGCAGTGAAAATTTTTATAATATATGAAATCAATCCTAATGAAGTCTCCAAATCATGAGGGAAAGGGAAACCCTAATGGCCATCTCTTGTCACTAAACAAAGCTTCCAGTGCTGTTAGTGGGTTTCAATCGAGCTTTTGACCAAAAGAGTCCTATGGAAATCCCCAAACAATACTGGCTGTTGCCAAGAGAAGAGTTGACCCTCCACAAACTAACAGCAAGGCCCCATTGCTTAATACAATATCCACACAATTCATTAAGCATAGAGAGATCAAACTGTTGCCTAAATAGAACCTTCATCCCCCCCACCATGTTCTAGTATCTATGACAAGGAAGGGTACTATCAGCTTCCAAAATAGAAATGTAAACAACACAACCACAAAACCTTTGATCTACAATCTGCCCTGCTTGCAAAATATGCCATGGCAATGGTGGCATAAGCCTTGTGGGAGTAACCAAGC